>PVHX01003045.1:0-150351 GCA_004024805.1 Geosciurus inauris | reverse complement strand
TTGAATAGGTTGTTCATTCCTTTGGTTTGGAGTTCTATGCCTTCTTCTATCCCAATAATTCTCAAGTTTGGTCTTTTAATGTTGTCTCAAAGCTCTTGGATGTTCTGTTCATGGCTTCTTACCATCTTCACTGTGTGGTCCACTCTATTCTCCAGGTTAAATATTTTGTCTTCAGTATCTGAGGTTCTGTCTTCCAAGTAGTCTAATCTGCTGGTGATGCTTTCTATTGAGTTTTTGATTTGGTTTATTGTTTCTTTCATTTCAAGGATTTCTTTTTGGTTCCTTTTCAGAATCTCTATCTCCTTATTGAAGTGATTTTTTACTTCCAGTATTTGCCTGTGTATCTCTTTATTGAAGTGATCTTTTACTTCCTGTATTTGCCTACAAATCTCTTTATCGAAGTGATCTATTGCTGACTGGGTTTGCTCTCTTATATCATTCTTTAAGTCACCGACCATTTTAATTATTTACGTCCTGAATTCCTGTTCTTTCCTTCCTCCTGCTGTACAGCCCATGGATTCTAGGAGTGTAGTATCTTGGTTTGTTTGAATCACTTTCTTCCCTTGTTTTCTCATGATGTTTGTGTGTCTTTCCTTCTAGCTCTGCTGATCCAAGGTGTTACAGTTTTAACTCCTATACGGTTATAGTTTCCCTGCAGGGTTTCGTTACTTCTCCTCCAGTAAGTGGCATTGTCCGTTGTTTGCTGGACTTTCCTGGCTGGTATCCTTGGTACTGGTCCCAGGCCAAGGTGAAACTCTGGGCCGCTGGTGGAGTCGCCATTCCACCGTGGCCAAGGTTTGCTCCCAGGTGTTCACCTGCGCCCCCTGGTGTGTAGGAAGTTCTGCTGTGTTAGAGGGTGGTACAAAGAACAATAGCTGGGGTTCCGCTCAGGAGACAGTCCACAGAAGCAACTGCTAGCGGTCTCTCGCGGTTGGGTGGGCACTGGGGCCAGGCACCCTGTGCGGAAGCAGACCTGGAACTCCCGGGGTAAACTCCGGGCTGAAGCCCTGGGCCGGATCCCCCACCACAACTGCACTCCACCGGTCGGCGCCGAAGTCACTTCTCCTGGCTACCGCTGTCTCCCAGTGGCCCTGCGCTCACACACGCAAGCGAGACTCTTGCGTGGGGCATTGAGCTGCAGAGAGCTGCCCAAGAAGGTGGTTGGACAATGGCACCCCGCCACTTCCAGTCTCAGTCTCGGATAGCCGTAGCCCTGGGCCGAGGCCCGGGCTGCAACCACGTTTCTCTGGCCGGCGCCGAAGCCACACCTCCCGGCTACCACTGCCTCCCGGTGATCCTGTACACACACACACACACACACACACACACACACACACGAGCAAAATTCCTGCGTGGGATGTTGAGCCACAGAATGATGCCAGGAAGCTGGCTGGAAAACAGCGCCTCCATCACTTCCAGTCTTGGTCCCTGAGAGCCTAGCGCAGAGTGGACTGTCTAGGCCGCCATCTTGGAACCGCCCCCAGTTTTGGTGTTTTCATGAGCTCACTAGGAAGTGCCACAGTTTTGTCTGAGGATGTTCAGACAAGAATAAGGACTTATGTGAGGAGGAACGTGGGGCAGTGGTAAAGCACATGGTTAGCGTGCTTAAAGCCTTGGGTTCAATCCCCAGCACCAAAACAAAAGGAGCCAGGACTCATTCTTAAGTATCAAATGCTCCCAGTTTGTTGACTGAAACATCAAGGGGTTGCAGTTACCTAGTCATGATACCAGGGATGACAAGAAGCATGAGTCATGAAAACAATACCACAAATGCTACTTGACTTAAAGATATCATGTTAAGATATTCAAAGACAACAGATATAAAAAGAGGAAAATACATTAGAAATGATAAAATATGACAAACCATAAGAGCAATGTATTAATTTAAAATTATAATTAATATAATCAAGATACTCTTACAAAAAGCAAAGTAGATGTTCTTGGGACAAGATCCGATTCTGGGAAGCAACGAGACATGAATTAACTCTAAAGCAATATCCAAAATGATTGGATGCTGGTTCCATGACTATGGATCCTGAGGCCTGTGATGGACAAGGCTATGACTGGGAAGTTTGAGGTTCAGTTATAGGAATTAGGAGTCATTCAGGTCAGTGTACAATTAGAAAAAGAACAAAGGCCCCAGGTTTTGGAACGCTGGGAATGGAATGTCATTAAGAAAAGAAAGAAGTCATCCAGGGCATACAATACTACTGCCTCACAATTCTGCCCTTAGCTGGTTCATCCTCACCCAGACCCAGATGAACAGGAGCTATGGTTAACATGCTTTTATCCTGCTTGGATAATAACTTACATATTTCAACTGGGATTTTGGACATAATCAGATATACTGGGAGTGAGGGCAGCAATGCTTTAGAACATAGGTCTTTTGAAATTGGAAATGGAGGTCAAGAAAGTGTCACCTCAGAACAAGTTTGAATCTCTGACCCAAGAACCAAAGCTGTCTTTCCTAAGTATATGACTTCAGCTTAGGCGATCAGTATCTGTCCCTTTATCCTTTCATGGGTCACATCATACAGGGCATGCAAGGACTAATTTTCTACTTGGTCACTCGTAGGAGGTTTTTGAGGCAGGTTTATCACAAGTTCAGATCTTCTGGTTAGTAGTTTCTGAGGAAGCCTAACATTTTTTTTTTTAACTGGAAGGTCATTAGCTCCATGATGAATCCAATCTTTTATATTCCAGCTAACTATGCATATTAAAATATAAACAATATTTCTTTCAGGAGAACTTAAGAATATATATGCTGAAAAATTTTATTAAATACTTTCTTGAAATGTTTTAATTTTCTAAGATGACATAAATTATTTTAATTGAATAAATAAAATCAAGTAAACCTGTGGTTGACTTAAAATAGGAATAGTTGATATGCTTCATGTTTCCTTAAGAATGAATCCCATGATCCCCTAGGGTGATTTAAGGATACCTACATTGACAAGGCAAAATTGGACCCATATGGAACATATTAGAAGATCAGGCATGTCATTTTAAATGAAAGCCCTCAATAACTAGCTATTTGGCAGCAACATTTTTCTGTTGAACAAATAAATAGTTGTGATTCTCAATTGGTTGGTCATGATCGTTCAATTTATCTTTCAGGCCAAGTTAGCATTTCTAGTCCAGGGTCCTATGACATGTTCAGTGAACTCTAGCTGCAGGGCATTTTGTGGTAGGTTGGATTGGTGAGGCCAGATAGTCCCTCTTTGCTTTCAGGAATGGCTTGGCCTTGGAGAAGGGTCTCCCTAGTCTACCTGTATCCCAATTTCAGTTTTCCCCCATTCCCCTTCCATTTTTAGCTTGTACATATGTCCTCGGGTAAATTTTTATTTCAACCAATTTCAGTAGAAGTCCCCCTTTTCTTGAAAGGGATCAAGCAGACAGAAAAATCTGCTAAGTGAAACCCATTTTATTCCTAGTAGGAAGCTGACTTCAGAGAAGCTGCTCTCCTCTCTGGAATTCTGGCAAGGTGATGGAGCAGAAGAGACAAAAGAGTAGGGCCTTTCATCTGCCACCCATGACCTAAGCACATTTTTTCATCTTTCTCAGTCTCTATTTCTTTATTTATATAATGAAGCTTTCAAGTTAATGAACTGTCAGGTCAAATGAAGCCTATATCTTCTTGGTGGAGCATTGAGCAAATCATTCAGAAACCCTAGACTTTGAGCTAGCACTAATAATTGGACATACTTTGGATTATCTCTCATCAGGTGATATGTTTTGTATGTAAGTTGTGCTTGAATAATTGTTAGACTCTGGAAGAGGTGATTCATGACCTGCCAAAAATTTGTGCCACCCTTCCATATTATAGAAGCATGATTGGGAGATGTTTTCCTAGCTCCTCTTACATCTATGTGGACTATTTAAATAGTTCTTATCAATGAAATGGAAGTAGTTACACTGTTACAATCAATGACTGTAAGTCATGTAAATTTCTCCCTGGCCTTTGTATTAAGTTTCCACATGCTCTCTTCAACTGCCTTTCCCATCCACCAGCTAGGTGTTGATGTTCAAGTGACCATAGGCATGTGGACAATGGTAGAAGAGGAGGGTAAGGGACTCTGAGTTAACATTTTAAAAAAATTGCATTATTAACATTATTCCCATTACATACACAGTGTTTGAAATCAAGTAGTTGCCCAATGAATTCAGCATGAGTTTATGTATGTATGGATGTATATAATGTGAATGTGCAAGGCCTTGTGCCTATGCTATAGATGAAATAGGGAGCAAGTCTCATAATATTTTAGTCTAGTAAGGAAGAGGAACAAGAATTACCAAAAGTTTGTAAATGTTAAAATAAGGATAATATCATGAACCCTACAAACACATGAACACATGGTATTAAGGCCATGTAAATAACAAAAAGACAGTCAGTGTAGGAAATAAATAATTGGGTCCCATTGAGAAGATGAGTTCTGGTTGGAATGCAAAGGAAATAAAGTCCTAATATCTCCAAAGCCCTTTCCCTTCCTCCTCCACCTGTTGACAAGGTAACCTGCCTCCAAGGATTTTTCTTCCCTACAAGGAGTTGTTAATGAATGAGTGAATCCTGGGACACTCTCTTCCTTTCTTGCTCAGGATCACTCCACCTCTGGCCCACCTTTTGGCCATTAATCACTTACCCAGAATGGGGGAGGACAGGCCACGAGAACAAAGGAATTCTAAAATGTATAAAAAGGGCAGGACGCCCCACTTCTTTGGACATCCAGCTCTGAGGACCCTTCTCTGTGGAGAAGTCTATCTTGGTTCTATAAATAAAACTTACTTTCTATGTTTGCCTCCACATTTCTCAAACATTCAATCTTGAACATCTGGGGAAATGGAACTTGGCCCTGATTCTCATTACCAGCATCAGTAGGAACACTGAACACAGACTGACGGGAGGGTTCTAAGAATAAGTGACCTCCAAAACTGATTCCGAGGGACAAGGAAGTTAGCTCAGTGAAGAAAAGTTGTATGAAGGAAGGTTAGGGCTCAAAGCTTCAAAGAACTTATGTAAGTTCTCCTGCCATGTGACCTTTCCTAGTCTATAACTACAATCTTAAGCCACATTCAACAACCTGGATGTATAGAAACAGAAAAGGCCACCAGGCAATGCATCCAGACTCCCATCAACAAGGTCTGTCATAGGAGGCACAGCATATAGGAAAAGCTTTGCTAAAAGGCACTGACAGATCCTTCAAGATATAGGTTACAGTCAATACCAAGTTGTCCTTAAGCACATAGTGAGATTCCAATCAAAGAGGTGGAAACTGGGAAATATCTACATGGGTAGATTCCCAGACATTGTTTCCCAGGCATCAGGACCATGGCCACTTCTTGAGTCTTTTGAACAGGACTTTAGTATGAGGCAGAGACTTGAGAGAGCAAATCGAAAAAGGAGAGACCAAAGTGGAAACCTAGGACTAGTAACTATCATACATGGGGATGACTCAAACTGCAATTGGGCAGAGAAAAGCAAGCCACTAGGTCACAGAACAACATGAGAATGGTATTGTGTGCTAGATGTAGAGTCTGAGTGACCTACTATTGTTGGATGCCATCTGATGGGGCATGGTAGGGAGTGAGATGTTGAAATGATGTTTGCCCCTCTCTGGGAGGTTTGGAGACTTCCCAAAGTGGGAGGAAGTAGAGGCACAGGGAATGGGAAATACTAGAAATGATGGAACCAGAAGTCTCTCACTCCTGTATTGAGGCTGGAGGAGAGCTTGGTCTCTAATTCAGTTCTACATAGGGTTGGGGTAGCCCTTTAGACTGTTACCTCTTTGGAGAGCAAGACTTATTTTTTTCAATTCTGTATTTCCAGCAATTTACATTGTCTGGGCACAAAGAAAATACTTAATAATATAAATACAACACATAAATACGAAAACAGCAATGAAAGTAATCAATAATAGTATGTTTTACTTGAGTTCAGTGTTTTTCAAAATGTGACTTCTGGACCAGCATCATCATCATCATCATTATCATCATCTGAGAAATTATTATAAATACTAATTCTGGGTCTTGTTTCAGATCCATGGGACATGGACCAGATCAAATGATACTGTGTTTTAACAAGACTTCCAGATGATTCTGAGGCACTATGAGTTTGAAAACTACTGTATTTGTTCATGGAACAATTTTCTAAGACTGTCTAGATTTAAAAACTTCACAAAGCAGCTAGACTTCTGAGTTTTTTCTTTTAAAGTAAAAGCCTATTGAATTTGATAAGGAATTTCCTTAGATATTTCAGAACTATTGTTATTTGGTGGGCAGTATGTAAAGATTCCATGCATTTATGAATATTGTATTTTGAATCGTCCTTCCAAGAGCCCTGAATTTTATAGCTTTCCCAGAGATATCCTGCTATTGTTTTACACACAGGATTTCCATTGGTGTTGGTGAAGTTCAGGGAGCAGGTCAATTGCAGGATGCAGTGTGGAATTGCAAGGGTGGAGGCCACGTGTTCCCTCCCACTGCTACATTCTTCCTCGCTCCTGCTTCAAGTATATGGCTGCATTGTGACTTGCACCTGGAGGCTTGTGAGGCCTCCCATACATCAATCACAAAACTGATGTTTGAATCACTTTTCACCATTGTTTGAAAGAGATTGTTGCCATCAAGGAAGATTACTGTACCTTTTTATTTTCAATTTTATCTAATAGACTGAGTTAAATTATCAAGTAGTCTATCTAATAGACTAAATTTAAGATTAGCTAAGACAATCTTATCTGAGACCTAAAGTTTCAATTTTAATGGGAACCGAAAGTCATTGAGTTGGCTTTATGACAGCTAATCAATACCTTTAATGGGATGCTTCATGATGTCATCATTTTCTTGAAATAAATGTCCTAGAGTAATACAGTAGTGTCTAATGTGACCAAAGCATACTTAAAATACAGTGGTTCAGAACGCGTGAATACTTACTGTTTTGCTTTTATTGTACACGCTGAATTCTTTCAGTGCTGGCGATTTAGGCTAAAACACTGAGGAAATTTTTACTGTTACTTCAGAATCCCCACATTGTTTGAGACAGTGACTGATGGTTTCAGTACCCAGCAATCCTGGGTAAATATTACAATCAGTTTTACTCCTAAAATAAGTCATAGGTATAACTAACTACAGAAATTAAGTTTTCCTGATGAAACCAGGACAGTCTCTCAGATTTTACTGTGCATGCAAATCACCTGAGGATCTCGTTAAAATGCAGAGTCTGATTTAGTAGGTCTGGGATGGAGCTAGAGATTCTGCATTTCTAACAAGCGCCAAGGAAATGCAGATGCTGCTAATCCACAAACCACACTTCAGGGCAGCTAGTCAGTGGAAGGAATCCTACTGGGAAAGAAAGACCAAATGCAAAAATAATTTATCAGCAGCTATTTGGTCCTGCTCTTCTTCTTTATTTGAAAATAAAATTCTTTTTTTAAAAAAAATCATGCTCAGACAAAACCATGCCACTGATTTTACTCTTACGAAATGTTGTGATTTCTATATTTGTCATTGTGCTTCAATTTGTGTTTAAACTAATTTATGAGAATGTTTGGAGTAGTGTTATCACATATCATATTTCACTGTATAATTGTTGCACACTTTTTGCCAAATCCTTTTGCAAAAATGTTGGACTCCAATAAGTAGCAGTGTTACTTAAAAATCATTTATTACTAAACTGTCTTTGGTGCAAGATTAAGATGCATGGAATGCTTGTGAATCCTTGCTAATGCTGTGGCAATGATTATGTGGTGGAATATGGTATTCCCAGGTTTCTGGTCTGCTTAGAGTAAGGGGCTCATGTTACTGCTTCTTTGTTAGCATGGAAACAGGAGAATATGGGATGAGTACAACTGACAGGTTTGTTTTCAAGCTTCAACGAGTAAATTGCACACATTTTGCTCTAGATTATCTACTGTCCCCATAAAAAGTGACAGAACAGTCCTTTTTTTCAGAAGGGCAGGTCTTTTCCTTTCATAAACATTGAATGCTTTTTCTCCAACAATCCAAACTTTGATGATGATCATGAAGCTATGCTTACAGAGAAAATCATTTCCAGCCTGTGCTTTGGCCTTTTTTTTTTTCTTGGTTTTTTTTTTTGTTTTGTTTTGTTTTTTTGTCTTTCAGTTATTTCTCATTTCGCCAAGTTGACAATACAACAATACAAGCTTTTTTTGTTTTTGTTTTTTAACTTTTACACAAACCTCTCCATAATCAACCTGTTCCACCCTTGGTGATCCTGATTGAACAAGGAGCAACTTGGAGTGGACCTCTTCTTTCTTCATAATGGCTGTTATTTTTAACTTGAAAAATCCACCTGGTTCTACCACTGCCTGTTTGCCAAGTAGAGACAGCTGCTCCCAGGGTCTGCCATAGCCACCTTATAGCCTGCTGGGAAATGTGCCCACAAGTAGGAGTTTGGCGTGGGGTCAGTTTGGACCTCAGGCCTCGCTGACAGCTCATCTTTGCTGTGGTTTTTCTGGCATCATGTGTGGATTCTCCATCAGCCTAAAGAGAATGCTGTTGTTCCCTTGCTCCACCTCTTCAACACACACATGCACAGGAACACAAATGCAGGCACATACACGCTTTCGTTCACTTGCCCCATATTCTCCTTGGAATAAAAGGAAAAAATCTTGTAAGGAAATTGGCTGTGTGCCACATTGCCATAGGCTGTACTGTAGGTGCACTGGAGAAAGCTTGTGAAGGAACATATGGGCCTCATGAAAGAAACACCTGCTTGTTCAAACTGGAAAGTAAAAAATAAAAGTCGCCCTATTGCTAATTTGGAACCCCTAGATGGAAAGCTGACTGTGATTAAATGAAAGAGACTGCTGGAGGCTCTTTTTTGCCCATATCCTCCCAGCTGAGGCATCTCCATTCCCCTTGAGTCTGAAACAGATACCATTAAGGGCATGCTCTGAATTTAGATTCTGGGAGCAGATTTAAGAAGTCTTCATACTAGCAAGTTCTAAAATTGGATCTCCACCCTCACATACACGAAAGGATCTTTTTTTTTTTTAATGTAAAAGCCAAGATTTAGATTTGCACCAAACAACCAATGTAGTCAAGATTTTCAATAGGATGTTTGCACCTGCTTCAAATGTGGGGATATTTTGAAGTCAGGTCATTTTTCTTTCAAAAGTATGACTCCAACACCCAGAAATGATGTGGCAGTGGGAAAATTGAGTTTTTATAAAATGTACTCTTGTAATTGAAAATGATCTAAATATAAAACATATCATGAGGACTCTAAGTTCCTTTTCATTGCAGTTAGCATCTAAGATCATAAGAGTCTATTAATTTATTTTTATCTCTATATTCCACTGTAACAAATATAAGGTATGTTCTTTTATTTATACTTAACAATAGCAGAATATCCAAGAAAGTCCATGGCCACATGATTGATCAATTAAGTGTTCTTAGAGGCCAGTGAACCTCATTATGAGTCTACCAAAAGGATTACAAAGTATTTGTGTGTTTATACACACACATGTGTATACATAAATATACATAGTGCAATTCATTTGTAAGTAAAATTATATATTTACAAATACATATTATTTTTCCACATAGTAAAATATGTAAAATGATATAAAAGATTTCTGAGGAGTAGGATAAAAGATGTTCTATTTTCTTCTTTTTGTGCTACTGCACTTTCTGATTTTCCTGGATTTAGAATTTGTTACATATGTAATAAAACCAGCAATAAAGAGAGGAAAGAAATGGTGTGCAGTGTGCAGAAAATTTTTCAGGCTAATTCAGGCCTTTTCTCAGGTCACCCTGAGATGTTGGGATTGGGCCCTGTGAAGAATCTGCCCCACCTAGATGTACTTTCTCATTATTAAAAGGGATCCTCTTCATCTAGAGCAGGAATCTTCCAACATGGGCCAAATCTGACCCATAGTCTGATTTTGTAAATAATCTTCTACTGGAATGCAGCTATACTCATTTATTTATGTGTTGTCTATGATACTTTGCACTAACAGCCAGAGAGGCCATGGGGTCCATGAAATCTAAAATACTTACTATCTGGCCCTTTATAGAAAATGTTTGCTGACCCTGGCCTTTCAGGGCAAATGACTTCCAGATTGCCTTTATATTTGACACAAAGCCCTCACTTCCACTTCAGTGTTCAGAAGCTGTGGTTTTTGATGTTGTCAAAGTCTGAAAAACATCATTAAGCCCTTTAACCTCTTAATTTTCAGTACCATGGTTTCAAGTAAATTCAATTCATGTGTGTCTGATTCAATCAAATGTAATTCAACAAAATTCAACAAAATGTGCTTTTGGAAGATTTGTTTAGTGTTCAGAAAAAGCACTTAAACCTTCCCAGATCCTGGAAGTTGTGCTTCTAATAGAGAGGACACACTTTGGAACCTGAAACAATGAACTGGAAGTAAATTCAGGATTAACAATGCTCAAATGTGTATGAGTACTTTTGCTCTTTTTAGAGATGACAGGTTGAGTAAGAATTGAACCTCAGGGCTGGAATTGTGGCTCAGTGGTACAGCGCTTGCCTCGCATGCGTGAAGCACTGGGTTTGATCCTCAGCACTACATTATAAAAATAAATAAAATAAAGATATTGTGTCCATCCACAACTAAAATAAATATTAAAAAAAAGAATTGAACCTGATAAGTTAGTTTAGGATCCTACTTTAAAATTCAAGTGTCACATGTTTTTGTTTTCACATTAAGATGTACCCCTTTATGAATCTCTTTCCACATGGTTTTTAAAGCTTGGGCATGGGTATTAATAAAATACTATAAGTCAAAGTATTCACTTAAAATATACCTGTATTCTCAAGAAGAAACATCAGTCCTTCAAATTCAAAGCAGATAACCAGAGGGACCTAAGCCAAAATTACGTTACAAACTGAAACCTCGAGTATCCCAACCAAGTTGGACAAATATGGGTGGTCTACTTACCTATGCTGAATTTCCTAGATATTCAAATCAAGAGACTAGCTCAGAATTCAAAATCTTCCAATCTAATTTATTTTGGGTCCTAGAGATCACCTTCTGTATGGTACCTTTGATAAAATCCTCAAAGACCAGGACCACTCACTCTCTGTTCTGTGTAATAGCTTTCCTGGTGACCTAAGTATGTTCTTACTAAATCTGGGAGGTGTTTTCCAAGCCTTCTGAGGAGAAGGGTTACTATCTGTGCATAGTCTCCAGTCTTTTGTAATAATCTAGCTGTCATTGTAATGTCTCAAAAACTTCAGCCTTCAGCCAATCTGCTAAAAAATGAAAGAAAGAAAGAAGAAAGAAAGAAAGAAAGAAAGAAAGAAAGAAAGAAAGAAAGAAAGAAAG
Source organism: Geosciurus inauris (assembly GCA_004024805.1). Taxonomy (NCBI): domain Eukaryota; kingdom Metazoa; phylum Chordata; class Mammalia; order Rodentia; family Sciuridae; genus Geosciurus; species Geosciurus inauris. The sequence goes on along the minus strand of PVHX01003045.1, from coordinate 139,045 downwards.
AAAGAAAGAAAGAAAGAAAGAAAATTTATAGGAAAAAAATTAATTAAAGGAAATTTGCTAAAGAAATATTAAGGTAGAATTACCAATGGAGTTCTTATGGTTTAGAATATTAGAAGTTAATATGAAAACATTACTACTAATAACAGATAAGCATTGAACTAGATAGTTGACATAAATTATTTCATATATTCCACCCAAAATTTTTAAGAAGAAATTTTTGTTACTGTCTTACATAAGACTCAGGACAAGTAACTGTCTTTCTAAAGATTATAATTCTAGTAGAAGATAAAGTGAGGTTTCAAAGCCAGGGCTATATGATCACATTGCCTTTGTCTTACCATCTCCCCAGTATCAACCTGGCACATTTCTATGATCAACTCCATATTTAATTTTTGTTACACGAGAAGTGCCTGTTAGTTTTAGAAAAATCTTAAAATAAAATTGCTTGGGAGTAGAAGTAAGTGGTGGGTAAGTATGAGAAGAGTTAGTAAAATCTAGATAAATTTTTTTATTTTAATGATATTGGAAAAGAATGTTCAGAGGCAGAGAGAAGGTATGCTTTAGAAAGACTTAACCTTGACATTTTTGGCCTTGAAAAACAATCATTTTCAATATAATAAACAATTTTTTTCTCCTTGGGTGGATACTAACTTTTATTTTTCTTTTTGGAAAAACTGTTTAAAGGATACTTAGTGGAATATGCCCATAGAAAAGCTCTCTCTATTCCTGGGGAAGCCATGTATTTTGTGAATTTACCCCAGAAGATACTTTTAGGCGGAGATAGTAAGCATTCCTCTCAGTGAAGTGTGCTCCTAAGAGTTAAAGGAGGTTTCCCCCTCTTAATCTGAATGTGTTCCATCTATGTCTAAATGGTCCATGCTTGGTTGCTAGCTACATGTGCAATGAAGTATTTGATGATAAGGACTTGGGAAGCATAACCTACTCCCACCTTAACTTCTCTTCATGTTTACCAGAGAAAAGAAGGTGACAGGAGATCTACCAACCTTGAGGCTGCACAATTTGAATCAGACAGATGGAATCAATCAGATCAGAGGGTCATGGATAGGTTTATTGAGGCTGCTCTGTCAAGGTCATGGAGCCACATCAAGCAAATGCCTATAGGAAATAGCATTTTACTTGTATGGATTTATCCATTGGAAGTTGTCCTTGGAAAGGCTTAATAATGGGATGGGACTAAATTTGAGCACATTATATTCCATGCTTTTTTAATTGTGTCAAAATAAATACTAATGTATAACTAAAAAGAAACAGTAAAAAATATTTTAAAAAATAATGGGGTGGGCCTGGCTTTGGAAAGAAAGTCTTCTTTATTTCCCCTCTCTCTGACTGGGTATTGACTGGTTCTGGAGACTAAGGAAATACACTGTGTGCAGTGATCATGGCAGTAGGAGTGAGCTACTTCTGCTTCATGGACACATCCCAGGAGCTAGTGAAGAGCTAGCTCAATAAGGACTGGGTTATTGGTTTTGGACTCTAAAACTAGCCATGTCATGTGTTTAAGTGTCTGTCTATAATATCTTCTTTATATTCAAGCCTTCAGGAAAGTCTGCTGCCCGTGAGGAACTGCAGAGGGACCACCTCAGAATGTGATGTGGACTTCCTTCTCCAATTCCTATGCGTGTATGCTGGGAAGGATGGAGGGCATGTGAGGGATTGGAGGTAAGTGGTGCGCACCAACTGGTAGCTTGGTTCGGCCACAAAATCCAAAGGACAACTACGGATGAGATGGAAGGTGAGTAGAGGAGGAAGAACCATAGAGATCTGATGCCAAACACGCATGAGATGACACCATGAGACTACCTAGAAAGAAATAGAGGCTAAGCTGGGGATGGGGTGTAATTGGTGATTATGTTTTTAAAAAGACAAAAAAAAAAAGATTAAAGAGAAAGAATAAAAACTTATTGGTGAATCATGGATTATGAGACCTAAGATTTATGTATTATGAAAGGATGGGAAAACTAGCAGAAATAGCCTCATCTTTTTTTTTTTTTTGGTACTGGAGATTGAACTCAGGGGTATTCGACCACTGAGCCACATCCCCAGCCCTATTTTGTGTTTTATGTAGAGACAGGGTCTCACTGAGTTGCTTAGCACCTCGCCATTTCTGAGGCTGGCTTTGAACTCGCGATCTTCTGTCTCAGCCTCCCTAAGTGCTGGGATTACAGGCTTGCGCCACCGCGCCTGGCAAATAGCCTCATCTTTAACAAAGACTTCTTTGCAGCAAAAAACTAGAACACCTGATCTTGACTTCTCTAAGGCCCCATCAGTGGCCTGTCCACACAGGAGTCAGTGTATTCAATGTTATGCAAGGTAGTAAACATATTTCCAAATAAGGTCATATTCCACCTCCCCACATGTACATCACCGTGGCCTGTCCACTGCTACCCTCTATTCAATAAATTAATGGGAAGAAACCAGGAATCAAAATGCAAACTGGCCCCCTAGATTCCATGCCCACTTCTCCAGGAGTCCACTTCCACACCAACTCATATAAAACATTCACTATACTCAGCAAACCAGCCTAAGAAACTTTTTATCACAGAGTGAGAAACCTGGCTACAGATTCCATGTGATATATATTTTGATATCTATTATTAATTTATTCAGTTAATATTTATAAAGCCTCTCTTTGTACTAGGTACTATGTTAGGGAATTAGGAAATCACAGTTTTTGCCTTCATGTAGCTTGTTGGATATTTCTGAAAGGATTTAAGATGCATATACATATAAGTGACTCACACAGGACATGGTAATTTGGGATTGTAATATGATAGAGATTACATAAGATTGAAAGAAAATTGATGTTATGCAGTTCCTGAGGAAAAGTGCTTTCTATCCAATCACTGAATTTCCTTCTAAGGGTTTTGTGCCTACAAAAGGGGTTGGGGAAGCAAATATATGACAGTTTACTGTGGATAATTTTAATCTGGGCTAAACTTTAGTAAAAACTTGTACATCTTTCGGTAAGAAAACATGAAAATTAAAGTAGATATTATTTTCAAATATGATTTTGTAAAATACAGAAAAAAAATTGCTGAAGAAAATAATTTTTCTGTTGTCCTTTTCCTGTTGACTTTGTAAAAGGATACAGAGCAATGAATTAAGAATCACAGATTATAAATTTCAGAGCAATTAATGATCTCAGAGTAATTAAATAGCCTATTAATAGTCTCAACTATGAGCTAGTTTACATATACTCTGGTATGTATCTACCTATGTATCTCTCATCTATCAATATGTCCCATGTTCCTGGACGAAGAAAAATGAAGTTGTCATCAACTGTATAGATTTGAAGAATGGATTTATTGGCTCAGAAAAGTTCCTACAGTTCAACCTGGTCTTTTCCCACCAAAGTAAAATGTATATGAAATTCATATTTGTTGCAGAAAAAAAAATATCACTGGGCTTGTCTTAGCAGTTTCTCAATTGTTATTTGAGCCCCAAAATTCTGTTATAAATTCTGTTATGAAAAAAAGTCTAGGTGCCATGATCCTAGTTGACAGTTTTAACTATTAAAAACAATAAATACATACAAAATCAAAACCCCAAATCTTCAGTGTGGCTCCTGCATTTAATTCCATAAGAAGATGGGTCTGTTTTTTCTCTCAGTTTGCCAGTTTGAGCAAATTTCAAAGTACTCCATCCTTCCTGTTCAAGTAGCCAGAGAAAAAAGTGACAGCTAATAATTTTCTAAGATTGTGAATGCCTACAAAATAAAACAATAGTTTTAGTGGTTTGTTCAGGAACATCACCTCAGAAAATAAGTAATCGTGTGGTTCTACCTGTTTATCATAACAGCTACATTTACAGAGAAAAACAATCCATTTCTTAAACAGTTTTCCTCTAGTACCAGGGCTGTGCTAGGTACTGGGCACTCAGTAGTGAAAAAACTCACACCCTGCCCTCAGAATTCAAAATCACTCTGAGTACTTTCCCCTCTGTGGTAATAGGGAGTTCCACTTGAATTTCATCTAATATTAAAAAGAAAGTGAACCAAAAATAATCAAACTATCAGCCTCTAATGATCATAAATGGACCTGTCTTTGTGTGGGTGGTGGTGGTAGCAGAATAAAGCCACCAGTACAATCACTGAACCCACCAGATTCCAATTTATTGGCTATGTCTAGATCCTTTCTAAAATTTATTCTGCTCATTCCCATAAAAGGGCTCCCTCCCCCTACTTTCTCTCCCTCTCTGGTCTTTAAAGAAATGAGAACCTGTCTGATTGACTCTAAAGATCATCTCTCTTCCTAAAGTGAACTGTACTACTTCTAGGTAGTTCTTTGGGCCATTACTTCGTCCTTTTTGGTTCAAGACCCTCAAACAATCCGTACCTCACTAGCCTAATTCAATTTTTCAGTCTGATGCTCTTCAGCTCCTGCCTTCCCTAACTCAATCTGTTGTACATTCCTTAAACTCCTGTGAAAGCCCTCCTCATCCTTTCTCACCCAAAGATGCACACAGGTGCACCCCCGCTCTGGTGAGCCACCTTAACTCTACAATAAGTTAGGATATACAAATATATGGATTTCCATGACACATGAGAAGTAAATAATGATGCACTCAGGCCACACAAGCACTCCTACTTAGTACCATGCATTCATGTTTTCTGAAAATCATTTTTAAGAAAGATTTTAGAGATCAAAGAAAGACTAGATGGGGAAATAGTTTCTGGCACAAAAGACAAGAATGGCAAACTGGAATGTAAGGGATTTTAAATGCATGACTTTATTTTCCGTGAAGTTTAGACATTAGGAACTATACCATCTCTTTATTTTGGAGTCAGAAAAAAATGACATTTCACCACAGAAAGAGGCAAAAGGGAAACATTTTTAGAAGTGTAAAGATAACAGAAGAAATCTACTGAATAGCACAGTGTGTGTGTGTGTGTGTGTGTGTGAGAGAGAGAGAGAGAGAGAAAGAAAGAGAGAGGAGAGAGAGAGAGAGAGCGCAGAAAGACAACTGCAAGTTATGACAGAATCAGCTGATAAAATATGCCTGGGAAGATAAATCTGTGATTTATAAAGAAGCCCGTATTATAATAATTTCTTTTTATATTCTGACCTACCCACCCCTCTCAGCACACATTCCATCTCTTTTGCAATCAGCAGTGGTTCCATCAAAGTCTGCTTTGTATAAATATTAACTCATCTTCAAAGAAGCATGTGAGTTTGTACTAAATTCAAATCTATTTTGCTTTTCTAAGCAGGTGATAGATTATAACTATCTGATTGGTTCCCTGTACCTGCCTTCATGTAACCTTCAGAGTGAGGTCACTAAAACCATCACATTTCAGCCTAGATCAGTTTTACAGTCTATGCTGGTTTCCTGAGACTTACAAAGAGCCCAAAATTAACAGTTTCCTGTCTCTATTTCTATTCAGAATTGTACAGGTCTGGCTCTAACCAGAGAATGTAATGAAAAATTGGGGCACACAAATTATTTCCCTGTTTTTATTATTTCACTAAATGATCTCCAACATCTTGTTCCCCAGGTCACCCCACAATTGTAAATCTGCTCATGATCCAGGCTCCTTAGTGCACATACTTTTTACTTGCCATCTGAAGTCACATGATACCCTCCTGCCAGATCCCCAACCCATCAGTAATTGTTCAGTCCTATCCCTTCTTCCTCCATGCCTGCTCTGTAAGTTTCTATCATTTGTTGTGCATCTGATGTTTACCATGGTCTCTAGGTTCTAGCTTCCCACACAGGCCTTTCATATTACTGATTGAGTATAATAAATATTCCTCCCAGAATTATTTAATCATCAGGCTGAGCTTTGCATTATCTGCAGAGAGCTCATGCATAGATCTTTTCATGATTTGACACCCAGACATGGAAGGGCCCTTAGGGATCTTATATTCCAACTCTGGGAGCAATGAGAATAAACAATGTAAGATCATATAACTATTTTTACTTGTACACAGGAATACTCAGGGAATACATAGATGTTAATAAAATGTCTAATTCTACATATCTGTCAAGCCGAGTAGCTCCCACTCTAGACAATAGCATTGCAATTGCTATGCACAGGTTACATTAGGCAATATTAAGAGCCGTAGAGCAATTAACTAGATGGAGATTTACGGAGTTCCTATCATATCCTCTAGACTGTGGTAATCCAAAAGATGGATAAAATTCCTAAACATTATTGAAAAAAGAAGGTGCTAAGCACCTAAGAACAATATGTGCTAAATATTCAGAATCACATCATCAGAATTATGGAAGTCATCCTATAGGAGACATCAAGCTGGGCTTCAATGGATGCAAAAGGTTTGAAGGGAAAGTTTCAAATGGAGGCAAGAAATACCCATCTTGTAAACATAAGTTTTGACCCCAGGACCGATCTTTATCCTGTTAAAAATGTAAGGACCTAGCCACACCTGGAATTTGTTTCTTAGTGTTGTTGAGATCCTATATCCATGGTTTCTTCAACTTGCAATGATTATGTAATTGTCCACTTTGTTAGAAATTCCAAGGTGCCTCAAGAAATCAAACCTGTGCTCGGAAGTGCACTGGCAAGGCAAATTTTACTTTTGCCAGAGGGGTGTGCTACTGAACCTGGCTTGCAGCCACCTGGAGAGGAAGTCCACCTGCTTTTATCCCTAATGCAGTACTCTCCCTTTCCCTGATAGGAAGAGCTTGGGGTTACAATCTATGCAATTGGCTAATTTTAAAATTGAGGTGGGCAAAGGGAAGGGCTATAACTAAAATGGCTACAATTGGATCTTACATCCCAATTAAGGCTAAATACTATATTCTAAAGATGGACCACCGAACTTTCTATTTCTCACATCATTTCCCTGTGACTTTGCTGAGAAGGATCTTGTTTTCAGTGCAGTGCTTTATCCCATTGACATTAAGCAATTAAATCAGAATCTTTAGGGCTTGTGCAAAGAAACATTCAAATAATCTCAGGTGCGTACAACCCAGAGGGAGAGTTTCAGTTCTATAATGCATTCAGATGACATGTTAGATACACATTAAAAATTCTAACATCTCTGTAACAGTGATAGATTTTTTCACACACAAAGCCAAAAGATTCAAATCAGATCCAGCATCAGAGCTTTGCAGTGAACAGCACCTGAAATTGAATTACTTTACCTTGACCTAAAGCTCAAGCTGTTACTCTGCTTTTCTTTTTGGAGCAATAGTTCGTCTTTGGAGATGTTCTCATTTCCTCTTTAGCGATGTTGTACATTGTTGTCAATTCTGGTTCCTGAAGCACAAGATGTGCTGTGTTGCTGGACAGGGTCAAGTTTCCCCAGAGCAAGGGGTAAAGTGTGTATAGATTGTAGGAAAGCAATAGCAGGTGGATTTTCAAAGCCGGCCTTATAATTTCATCAGATCATTCTAAAATGTTCCATCATTTCTTAGCAAAATATTCAGGAAGAATTCTGATGGATGGGAATAGATGTTTTATACTCCCATATTAAATATAGGTTGAAAGAGAAGCATTGGGAATATGGCTTTAGAAAACCTCATATATCAGTTGGTATAGTTTCATGTACTTTAATTTTTGCAATATGAAACTCTAGTTGATTTTTCAATCTCCATTTTTTATTTGGTTGGTAGGGAAAAGACAACCACTTACTTTACAAGAAGAACAAATATTAACAGTTACCATGCTGGGCTTTTACACATAAGTATAAATTTTTTTCAAAACAGGAATATTTCAAAGTTTGACAAAATTGTTAGATTGATCATGATGTATTTCCATTATACTATATTAAATTTCACTTTGGCACAACTCTTTTAGTTTTAATTAAAAATATTGCTGTTTGAGCCAGGTGTGGCGTCACACACCTGTAATTCCAGCAGCTTGGGAGGCTGAGGCAGGAGGACTGAGAGTTCAAAGCCAGGCTCAGCAACTTAGCGAGGGTCTAAGCAACTCAACGAGACCTTGTCTCTAAATAAAATTAAAAAAAGGGCTGGAGATGTGGCTTAGTGGTTAAGTGCCCCTGGGTTCAATCCCTGGGACAAAAAACAAAGCTATCTGAATTTGAATAAACCATCTATCTTAAATATAACACTAAAACTATCTTGTAACCCCACATGGGTATTAACTTGAGAAAGGAAATTAGTTTGATTTAGAAAGCTTGAGCCAAAACCAATTTTTATATTTGTCTATAAATACAGAATCACCAGTGGTTTTTAAAGACTTGCTATGTTTATAGAGTTATGATTATAACACAATGACATGACATAACAATATAGGGAAAAAATAAATCTCACAAAATTGATCTTGGTGTGTATTATAGGTTTGCAACTACACAATCCTCTTGTCAACTTTAAATCCCATTTTCAGTTTGATGTGACTTTGTTAGTATATCCCTAAAAGTGGAGCATGATGTTGCAGAAAGAGTGTACAGCTAATAGGTCTGTTCTGGCACTCTAACTCACTAGAATAGATGCTCCATCTCTTTGGATCACAGAATTGTCCCTCAGAGAATGGACACAATGATTTATAAGAAACTGTTAGTATATTCTATAGTATTCCCTGAAAAATTTTACAGTAGTTATGATAAGACAGGAGTCCTCACTATTAATACCCATCTGTCTAAGTCACACAGACCTTTTTGGTCTATCTTGGCATTTTTGTCCTAGAACTCTTATTTTGAGTTGATCATGGAGATACTACTCTGTATATTTTAAAAGAAAGCATATAAGAAGTCCCTGAACCAAAGAGTGATATCATAATACATACAGCACGGTTCTTAATCTGAGTAGAGATATATTCAAGTTCAGTTTTCCTTGAAGTTTTTTACAAGTCCCAAGACATTTTTTTGATTATACCCACAATTTTAAACTCCTTTTTTTAACCGCCCCAAGCATCATCTCCCAAAAGTAAAGGGAAATATAAAATGTATGCAATTCTATTGTATAAAAATTAGACCTCAACAAAGGAGGGTAGGGTTCAAGTATTTCTGCCATTGTTCTTCTTGACATCTGTTTGCCAATGTTGAGACCCCCAAGGGCTCCTAAATGGACAGACTTTTATAAAATTTCAAATAGTTCACCAATGTGAATTCTTTTAAGGAAAGCTACATGGAAAAAGAAGTTTTAGCCATATTGAATATTAAAGCATAAAAAGGAGAGAGTGGTATCCCATCAGATTAGTCAGTACTGCTCCAAGGGTTAGGAATCTATTCAAGGAATTCAAGAGTCCAGAGCTGAATCAAAAGTATTCAGATTTAAGTGAATAATAAGTCATTTAAATAGAGAAAAGTGAATCCTTACTTTGCCCATCACCTGACAATGTGGTCCAGAAAAATCTAAGTTAGAATGTATGAGAAGGTCTACCGTTTTGATTAAGATTTTTCTTGACCAATAGAAAGAATGGCTGTGTGAGAATAAAGACATGGCACTAACATTTGTTGAAGGGGATTTATCAGCGACTGATAGACTTTATAGATAAGTAATTTCATTTATTCCTAACACCAATCTTGTGAAGTATTATTAACTCTTTACAATAGAAAACTAAGGCGTGCAAGGATGTGCAACCATTAGGTGTCACAGTCATGATTTTTTTCCTGGTATAAAACCCCTGTTTTGTTTTGTTTTTGTTTTTGTTTTTGTTTTCTGCTGTGCTTTGCTAATTCCCATGACAGTTGGATTGAACTAAGTTTGGAGTTTGGCAGGGTCAGTGCAATTAATAGGCAAGTGGCCTGGGAAATGTAGCAGGTATAGAAAACATGTCTATAGGAAAGACATCCAGGTTGTTTCAGCAGCACAGTTTTCTCTTTTTGAGAGTTGTGTGATCCTTTTTATGTTCAAAGAAGAAAAGAAAATAATAAAAAAGAAAGATTTTGGAGTGCTTATTTTCTTCTTCAGAGACCAAAGGTGAGCTACCTATAGGAAAGGTAGGAAAAATAAGCCATTGTCTATACCCAGGTTTCAAGACATCATCCACCACAAGCTGAGAGAAATCTGTGTTTTCTTGCAGTGGGACTTCCTGCCTCAGCAGGAAAGAGGTTCCTCCTACACTCCCAAACAAAGAGGAAAAGTTGAAGAAGAGGTCCTCATCACCCGGGGACAGGAACCCCCATAAATGGGCAACTTTTTCAACATTAGCTGCATAGTTTCTGGGACACTCTACAACTGGGTCTATGTGATTGTGATTTTAGAACTATGAAGAGAGTGTGCAACCTGCAGAGCCAAAATGATGCTCTGGAAGAACTCAGGGGCTGAGATTTATGCCTGGATTTGAGAGCTACTCCATTTGACTGGCACAGGAAACACTCTCAAATGTTTAATATGCCAAAGGACAATGGAACAAATGTGCACACATAGGCAAATAGAAACTACCACAAAGACAGAGCTTCCAGTCACTGTTGATACCTTTTTGTGTCCCTTGCCTTGATCATTCCTACCTTCAGAAAGAGCTACTGCATCTTTGTTACTCTCCTAAGATTCCACATGTCAACAGAAGGTAGACTTTATCTTCTCAACAGACAGAACAGAGGCGAGCATGTCTGTCCTCTTACAGCTTTCAACTCACCGGTTCTCATTTACAAAGGGCTTCCATCCTGAGGAAAAGGCGCATCAATTCCAAAGCTAAACTGCAACTGGGCTCCTAGTCCAATCGCAGTTCCCCAACTTTCAGAACTTCAGTATCCTATTTCTTCCCTCATTCAGGCCCTGATCAGTTCCTGTGTAAACATGCCGTGGCCTCCCACTAGTCTCTCCCCTGCCAGAGTTTTCTTCTTCCTGTTTATTTTCCTGCTGTGCACTAGAATTATCTTTCTAAAAAGGCATTTTTGTTATAGACATTTTTCAGTGCTTAGCATTTCATTCAGGAAGCTTCACTATTTGTTAAATCATGTTAGCCTTGCGTCCCACCATATTTTATTATGCATTTGACCTTGTGGTCACACCTCTGCACAGAGGCATGACTAGGCGGAACATCATCCTAGTTTTACACTGTTTGTGCCATATTGAGGGTAGATATTATGCGTTACTTCTTTCTAATTCCTGGTGCAAGCACACCCTTAGGTGGATTATTGACAACCAAGATACCAAAATTTATTAAATAATTTTTTATTCAACATCAAACTTATCTCCTTCTCTCTAGTCTTCTTTCTCTATCTGCTATTAGAGTACTATTCCTAAAACCATTCCCATAACTTTCCTTTTTATAAACCTTCAGTGAGTTTGATTTCATCACCTATAGAATAACTATGAACTTTTCTTTTCCGGTAGCCTAGGTGGCATGCTTTTTTCTTTGTCTGTATATCCAGTCTTTCACATCCATTTAATCATCCCTGCCTCTCCTAATAGCACCCAGTACAAATTATCCTTTACTAGCTCCCTAAACATTCCAAGTATTTTACTTCTGCCTTCCTGAAAGCCACTATCACATCTTAGATTACCATTTTGATCCATATCCACCTGTTACAGTACAAATCTTCCTTCAAGGCTCAGTTCAAATCTCATTTCAACTAAGAAGCTAACCCAGATTTTCCTGTGCAGAACTAACTCCTTTAACCTGTGCTGGCTGTCATACCCTTCATCTGTATTTTTTTTTATAGCAATGAGCAATTTGTGCCTTAAATTAAAATTAATTACTAATATCCATCTCCTCCACTAGAATGTAAATTACTTGTTTGCATAAACCATGTCTTATCTCTCATACCTCAAAGCACTCAATACAATGCTATAAGCATAAGTTTTTCAAGAAGTATTTGTTTGAATTAAAAGGCAGTGACACACTTATAATATCAAAGCAGAGTTGTTAGAATAAAACAATATATGCTCTATTACTTTAATAAATTTATGAGATTTTCCAAAGAATGAGGTTAATAATATAGCACCAAATACCAATACTTGATTTTCATTTTTGGATAGTTTATAAAACTTCAAGTCATAAATATTTGAACCTGTTTAAATTTAAATAATTCTAGGGGTGCTCTATTTTTTTTTGGTACCAGGAATTAAACTTAGAGGTGTTCAATCACTGAGCCACATCCCCAACTCTGTTTTATGTAGAGACAGGGTCTCACTGAGTTGCTTAGTGCCTCACTGTTGCTGAGCCTGGCTTTGAACTCGCAAATCTTCTATCTCAGCCTCCCAAAGTGCTGGGATTTCAGGCGTGTGCCACTGTGACCAGCTTAGGGGTGCTCTATTTTGATTAGTATTAAAAATAGCATTGGATGTGCAGTGCATACTTGCAATATGATTTTTTGTCATCTTCACTGGTTAGCTATCATGACTCAGTACTACACTGTTCAGGTTAAATAACGCATTGACCGGCCTTCCTTTGAGACAGACTTCATATGATATGATGGAAAAGACAGCAATTTAATAGATGTGCATATGCATTTTGAGCAACACTTATTCATTTTTATTAAAAAATAACACTATTAAGAATGAATGACAATATTCTTCCATTATTCTGTCCATTATTATCCCATTAGCTACAAATATTTCTATAACACATCTATCCTAACCTTCTCTCCAATTTTCTTATAAGAATTATGTTCCTTTTTCCCACACTCATCTCTCTACTTGGGTCCTGAATTTTCTCAGTATTCTCAGTCCATTACTTTCCAGCCCTTCTGTATATGAACTCTTCCTCTTCTGATTTTTAGCTTAGAAGGTTGTGGTACGCAGAATTCTAAGAGGATCCCCTAGATTCCACCCTCTGGTATGCATGCCCCACATAACCTCCTCTTCCTTGGTGAGCAAATAGACATTACTCTTTCACAAATGAGGAAGCTAAGACTGAGAGAAGCTAAGTGACGCAAGAATAAACTATAGCTAGGAAGTTCTTAGATTAAATACAATGTTTCCAGTAATGTCAAGTCTGTTGTCATTTTTGCTGTTGTACAGTCACAGGAATTTAGCAAGTCAGTAATATAAGTAGTACCAGATGAAACAGTCAAGCAGCATGGAAGGACTTAGTGGAAAAAGAGTAAGGCGCCACTTTCAAGTGGGATGTCTGGGAAATCTGATGAGAGGTAAGATCTCAAACAAGTCTTAAAGGCAAATTTAATTCCCAGGGGAAATGCAAGGATAAGTAGTCCAGACAGGGTTAATGGCAGGTGCAAAGAAAGTAGAGTTCCCAATGCAAATATGTTCAGAAAGGAGGGCCTGTGATGACAGGCAGTAGGCAATTGGCAGGGAAAGTTTGATGTCTGCCAGTTTATGGCACTCTGATGAAAATAATATGGCAAGGAAATTGCCTGAAAGGCATGGAAGATAAAAATCATCTTTTTGTACATTATATATACATATAATATATACATATAATATAATGAGGTGCAAGAAAAAGTATTAGTAGCTAATAACTTATATTTACTTGATGAGAATGGGAACAATATATGTTTTAGGAAAAACAGGTAAAAATAGTGTGTGAATTCCGGATGGCTGCTATCAGCTGATACCAGAGAGGAGGCAGAACACACTTTGAGTAAAGCAAGTGAAGAAGTTTTCTCTTGGCTCAAGGAAGAAAGGAGAAAAACAGAAGCATGAGAAAGGGCAAATAAGAACAAGGAATCAAAGGATGAAGAGCTAAATGATCAGTTCAAGTGACCAAGAGAGTCCAAAGTTTAATACAATGTTATCTCCAGTCTACAGTGGGGATAAGAATGCAAACAGGGACACATATGAAGTTTGAGATGTTAATAAATTTTCTTCTTTTTCTTTTTTTAAAAATTTATTTACTTAGATATACATGACAGCAGAATGCATTTTGATTCATTGTACACAAACAGAGCACAACTTTTCATTTCTCTGGTTGTACATGATGTAGAATTACACCATATGTGCAGTCATGCATTAAACTAGGCAATGATGTCTATCTCATTCCATCATTTCTTCTGCACCCATGTCCGCTTCTCTACTCTCCCTCCCCTTTGACCAAAGTTCCTCCATTCTTCCCATGCCCCCTCCCCCATTATGGATCAGCATCCACTTATCAGAGAGAACATTTGGCCTCTGTTTTTTGGGATTGGCTTACTTCGCTTAACATGATGTTCTCCAACTCCATCCATTTAGCTGCAAATGCCATAATTTTATTCCCTTTTATTGCTGAGTAATATTCCATTGTGTATATATACCACAGTTTCTTTATCTGTTCACCTACTAAAGGCATCTGGGTTGGTTCTACTGTTTAACTGTTGTGAATTGAGCTTCTATAAACATTGAAGTGGTTGCATCACTATAGTATGCTGTTTTTAAGTCCTTTGGGCATAGACCAAGGAATGGGATAGCTGGGTTAAATAGTAGTTCCATTCCAAGTGTTCTAAGGAATCTACATACTGCTTTCCAGATTGGTTGTACAAATTTGCAATCCCACCAGCAAGGTATCAGCATGCATTTTCCCTCAAATCCTTTCCAACACTTATTGTTGCTTGTATTCTTGATAACTCCATTTTGTCTGGAGTGAGATGAAATATTAGAGTAGTTTTGATTTGCATTTCTCTAATTGCTACAGGTGTTGCATATTTTTTCATATGTTTGTTGATCAATTGTATATTTTTCTTCTGAATATTGTCTGTTCAATTCCTTAGCCCATTTATTGATTGGGTTGTTTGGGATTTTTGGTGTTAAGTTTTTTTAGTTCTTTATATATCCTGGAGATCAGTGCTCTATCTGATGTCTGTGTGGCAAAAATTTGTTCCCAGAATGTAAGCCCTCTGTTCACTTCATTTATTGTTTCCTTTGCTGAGAAGAAGCTTTTTGGTTTAAATTCATCCCATTTATTGATTTTTTATTTTATTTCTTGTGCTTTAGGAGTCTTGTTAAGGAAGTTGGGGCCTAATCTGATGTGATGAAGGGTCGGGCCTACTTTTTCTTCTATTAGGCGTAGGGTCTCTGGTCTAATTCCTAGGTCTTTGATCCACTTTGAGTTGATTTTTGTGCATGGTGAGAGAAAAGGGTGTAGTTTCATTTTGCTGCATATGGATTTCCAGTTTTCCCAGCACCATTTGTTGAAGAGGCTATCTTTTCTCCAATGTACATTTTTGGCACCTTTGTCTAGTATAATATAACTGTATTTATGTGAGTTTGTCTCTGTGTCTTCTATTCTGAACCATTGGTCTATACATCTATTTTGGTGCCAGTACCATGCTGTTTTTGTTACTATAGCTTTGTAGTATAGTTTAAAGTCTGTGTTGTAATGCCTCTTGCTTCACTCTTCTTGCTAAGGATTGCTTTGGCTATTCTGGGTCTCTTCTTCTTCCAAATGAATTTCATGATTGCCTTTTCTATTTCTGTAAGGAGTGACATTGGGATTTTAATTGGAATTGCATTGAATCTATATAGCACTTTGGGTAGTATGGCCATTTTGACAATATTGATTCTGCCTATCCAAGAGCATGGGAGACCTTTCCATCTTCTAAGTTCTTCTTCAATTTTTTTCTTTAGTGTCCTGTAGTTTTTATTGTAGAGATCCTTCACTTCTTTTGTTAAATTGATTCCCAAGTATTTTATTTTTTTTGAGGCTGTTGTGAATGGGCTAGTTTTCCTGATTTCTCTTTCAGAGGATTCATCACTGATGTATAGAAATGCAATTGATTTATGGATGTTGATTTTATATCCTGCTACATTGCTGGATTCATTTATTAATTCTAGAAGTTTTCTGGTGGAATTTTTTGGATCCTCTAAGTATAGAATCATGTCGTTGGCAAATAATTATAGTTTGAGTTCTTCTTTTCCTATTCATATCCCTTTAATTTCTTTTGTCTGTCTGATTGCTCTGGCTAGTGTTTCAAGGACTATGTTGAATAGCAGTGGTGAAAGAGGGCATCCCTGTCTTGTTCCCCTTTTTAGAGGGAATGCTTCCAATTTTTCTCCATTTAGGATGATAGCTTTTACAAATTTGAGGTATGTTCCTACTATCCCTAGTTTTTCTAGTGTTTTGAACATAAACAGGTTCTGTATTTTGTTGAATGCTTTCTCTGCATCAATTGATAAAATCATATGACTCTTATCTTTAAGTCTATTGATGTAATGGATTACGTTAATTGATTTCAGTATGTTGAACCAATCTTGCATCCCTGGGATGAACCCCACTTGATCATGGTGCACTATTTTTTTAATATGTTTTTGTATGCAATTTGCCAAAATTTTGTTGAGAATTTTTACATCTATGTTCATCAGGAATATTGGTCTGAAATTTTCTTTCTTTGATGTGTCTCTGTCTGATTTTGTTATCAGGGTGACACTAGCCTCATGGAATGAGTTTGGAAGGGTTCCTTCCTTTTATATTTTGTGGAATAATTTGAGGAGTATTGGTATTAATTCTTCTTTGTAGATTGTAGAACTCAGCTGAGAATTCATCTGGTCCCGGGCTTTTTTTGGTTGGTAGGCTTTTGATGGTGTCTTCTATTTCCTTGCTTGAAATTGATCTGTTTAAGTTGTGTTTGTCCTCTTGGTTTAGTTTGGGTAGTTCATATGCCTCTAGAAATTTGTCAGTGTCTTGAGGATTTTCTATTTTACTGGAGTATAAATTTTCAAAATAGTTTCTAATTATCTTCCGAACTTTAATAGAGTCTATCATGATATTTGCTTTTTCATCACAAATTTTAGTAATTCAGATTTTCTCTCTCCTTCTTTTTGTTAGGGATGCTAATGGTTTGTGAATTTTATTTATTTTGTCAAAGAACCAGCTTTTTGTTTTATCAATTTTTAAATTGTTTTGTCAATTTTTAAATTGTTTCTTTTGTTTCAATTTCATTGATTTCAGCTCTGATTTTAATTATTTCTTGTCTTCTAATTCTTTTGGTGTTAGTTTGTTCCTCTTTTTCTAGGGATTTGAGATGTAGTGTCAGGTGCTTTATATGTTGACTTCTTATTCTTTTAATGAATGGCTTAATGCAATGAAATTTCCTTTTACCACTGCTTTCATAGTCTCCCAGAGATTTTGATATGCTGTATCAGAGTTCTTGTTTACCTGTAAGAATTATTTTTATCTCCTCCCTGATATTTTCCATTATCCATGCATCATTCAATAGCATGTTATTTAGTCTCCAGGTGTTGGAGTATTTTCTATTTTTTAATCTGTCATTGATTCCTAATTTTATTCCATTATAGTCAGATAGAATGCAGAATAGTATCTCTATTTTTTTGTATTTGGTTAGACTTGCTTTGTGGCATAACATATGACCTATTTTGGAGAAGGATCCATGTGCTGCTGAGGAAAAAGTATATTCCTTTGTTGATGGATGGAATACTCTCTATATATCTGTTAAGTCTAAATTATTGATTGTTTTATTGAGTTTTATGGTTACTTCGTTTAGTTTTTGTTTGAAACATCTATCCAGTGGTGAGAGAGATATGTTAAAGTCACCAAAAATTATCATATTATGGTCTATTTCATTCTTGTAGTTGAGAAGGTTTTGTTTGATACATAGATATCCCATTGTTTGGGGCATAGATATTTATGATTGTTATATCTTGTTGATGTATGATTCCCTTAAGCAGTAGGAAATGTCCTTCTTTATCTCTTTTCACTAACTTTCATTTGAAGTCCATTTTACCTGATGTGAGGATGAAAATTCCTTCTTGTTTACACCATCCATATGAATGATAAGTTTTTTCCTACCCTTTCACCTTCAGTCTGTGGATGTCTTTTCCTGTGAGATGAATCTTTTGAAGGTAGCATATTGTTGGGTCTTTTTTTTTTTTTTTTTACCCAATCTGTCAATCTATGTCTTTTAATTGATGAGTTTAAGCCATTCACATCCAGTGTTATTATTGAAATATGATTTGTAATCCTGGTCATTTTGGTTTATTTTTGGTTTTGACCTTGACTTGGTTTCTTCTCTGATTGGCCTTTCCTTCAATGTAGTTCCTCTTTGTAGATTTTCATTGTTGGTTATCATTTCCTCCTCATGGAATGTTTTGCAGAGCATGCTATATAGTGCAGGCTTTCTCACTGTAAATTCTTTTAACTTTTGCTTATCCTAAAAGGTTTTTATTTCACCATCAAATCTAAAGCTTAATTTTTCTGGATATAAGATTCTTGTTTGGCATCCATTTTCTTTCAGGGCTTGGTATATGTTGTTGCATGATCTCCTGCCTTTTAGGTTCTGGGTTGAAAAATCTGCTGATATCCAAATTGGTCTATATGTAATCTGATTCCTCTCTCTTGCAGCCTTTAAAATTCTTTCCTTATTCTGTATGCTAGGCATTTTCATTATAATGTGCCATAGTGTAGATCTGTTGTGATTTTGTACATTTGGTGTTCTGTAAGCCTACTGTATTTAATTTTCCAATTCATCGTGTTTGGGAAATTTTCTGACATTATGTTATTGAAGAAATTGGTTTGAACCTCTGTGCCTTTTTCTATTCTGATAAATCTTAGATTTGGTCTTCTGATGCTATCCCATAATTCTTGTATGTTCTGTTCATGGTTTCTTACCATCTTCATTGTGTGGCCAACTTTATTTTCAAGATTGTATATTTTGTCTTCATTATCTGAGGTTCTGTCTTCCAAATGATCTAGTCTGTTGGTGATGCTTTCTATTGAGTTTTTAATTTGGTTTATTGTTCCCTTCATTTCAAGATTTCTGATTTTTTTTTTTCCTCACAATCTCTAGCTCTTTCTTGAAGTAATCTTTGGCTACCTATATTTGCTCCCTTATCTCATTGTTGGTGTGGTCAATGGTTGCCTTTGTTTGCTCTCTTATCTCTTTGTTGGAGTAATCAATGGTTGCCTTTATTTTCTCTCTTATTTTTGTTGGAGTGATCAATTTTTGTATGTATTTGCTCACTTAAATCATTCTTTAATTTGCAGATCATTTTAATTACATACATTCTGAATCCTTTCTCTGACATTTTATCAACTGTGCTGTCAATAGATTCTATTATTGTAGTATCTTGATTTGTTTGGGACACTTTGTTTCCTTGTTTTTTTCATGTTGATGTGTGTCTTCCTTTCTTGCAATGCCAATCTGAGGTATTGCAGTTTCTATTCTATAATCTTGTCGATTATAATCTACAGATTACCTGTATCTCACCTTGGAGTTCACTTCCAATCCCCAGCAGGTGTCCCCAGATAGATGCTACTGCCACTAAAGATGGTGGCAGCAGTAGTGGAGGCAACTCAGGACGGCAGTGGGGATGGCCCAAGATGGATGCAAACACTTTCAGAGATAGGGCTGAAAGCGTTGGACTTACAATGATTTTGGGCTGATTGATCAGAGATCAGTGCTGTGGCATGCTGAGCTGTGGCAGGCCACTGCCTCCAAGCTCTGTCTGTTGTCCCAAAATGGATGCTACTCCATGGGAAGAGCTATGGCAATGGCTGTAGTGTCCCAAGATGGATACAGAAAAGGAGCAACAGTGTGGTCCTCTGCACAGGGATGGTCCTGGGCCTAGGCTGTCACATAGGCTTGCAAGAGCAGTCCTAGGCCTGATCTTAACTGTGTGCTCCTGCAGGGGTCCCAGGTGGTGGGCCCGGGCCTGGGCTTGTGCTCTTGCAGATTGGTAGGGGCTTTGACTCAGAACAATGTGGACAGTCCTGAGCCTGACTTAGGCCTGGGTCCTGGAGGGATCCCCAGAGGCAGTCCTGGACCTGGGTCTGGGTTCCTGTGTGGGCAGGCAGATGGGCGGGTAGCAGTTTTGGGCCTGACCTTGGCTGGGCTCTTACGCAGGTCCCTGGAGAAGGTCCTGGGCCTTGGCCTATGCTCCCGCTGGTCAGCAGGAGCTCTGGCGTGGAACTGGGGTCAGTCCTAGGCCTCACTTAGGCCCAGACTCCTGCAGGTGTTCCTGGAGGAGATCCTGGGCATTGGCCCAGGCTGCTGCTGGTCAGCAGGGGCTCTGGCATGGAATGCGGGGGACGGTCCTGCAGAATAAATTTTCAATGATAGAAAGTAGGTTGACTGTGGAACATAAATATGAATAATGTAGAACACACAAACCTTTGGTCTGATGGTACCATTATCATTTTATCATTTTTTTCTTAAATGCCTTTCAGGTGATTTAATTGGCCATACCACTTCACAGGTGATGGCTGAGAAATAGCAAGTATTCTTCCCAGAATAAAGAGTCCCCATGCCAACAGTAAGCAGTAATGGAAAGCTGGGGTGTTGGGACAAAGTCAGAGCAATTAATTAAAATTCTGTTTTAAGGAATAATTGCATGATCAAGTTCTTTCTCTGGGCTGCAAGTATTAGATGAGTTTTCCCTCCCCCACCCTCAAACAAAAAATCCTTAGGAGAATTCCCAAATGAGAAAATTTGCTCTAGTACTGTTTTGGTTTAGACATGAGGTGTCCCCAAAAAACTCATGTTTGAGACAATGCAAGAAAGTTCAGAGATGAGATGATTGCATTATTAAGTCTGAACCTACTCTGTGCATTAGTCCACTGACAAGGATTAACTGGGTGGTAACTGTAGGTGGTTAGAGTGTGGCTGGAAGTGGTGGGTCATTGGGGGTGTCACTGGGCCTTTGGGGTATTATATTTTGTCCCTTGTGATTGGAATTCTCTCTCTACTTCCTAGTGCTATGTTATAAGGTGCTTTTCTCCACCACACTCCTCTGCCATGATGTTCTGCTTCACCCCAGTCCCTAAGGAATGGAGTCACTCCTACGGACTGAGACCTCTGAAACTGTGAGCCACAAAATAAACTGCTCCTCCTCTAAAATTGTTCTTGTCAGGTCTTTTGGTGACTGCAGTGGGAAATCTGACTAGAACAAGTGTGGATACAGTTAGGGATCACTCATTAACCTGAAGCCCCCAGTTGGCCTGTCCCATTCATTTATACCTTTTCAGAAAAGTGGCATTTTAGGGCAGAAAACACATTCCAACTACTTAATTCATCATTGTAGTCTTCCATTTGTTATTACAGATGCACAATCAAAATTCACCAGACACTTGAAAAAAAACAACAACAACTATAATACCAGAGAGGAGAATCTAGATTGACCAAGTGAAAAATTTACTCTAGAATAATTTAAAAAATTAGTTTTTAATAAATACTTAATAAATTCAGTGAGATCCAAGGATATACTGCATCTCTAAAATATAATAGGCTGATATGACAAAGAACTATCAGGAAATAATAATGTTCTTAGAAATTTGAAAAGAAACATTGCACTTCTGCTGTGGCTTATGATGAAGTTAGGCAATGATACAACACTGTCATCGTTTTAACAAGAAAAACAAGACTGGTCATCTACAAAATCATAATTTTGTAGAGAGCTATGATCACAAGACAATATGTGAGCAATATGTGAAGGAGAGTCAACAAGACAGTCTCAAATATGGTAGGCATGCAACTTATGGCCTGCTAAGCCCAAAGGTAGCAAGTCCTGCCAAGGAGAAATGGGACCCATAAACTCTTTGCCTCTGCCTAAAACAAAGACACAAAGAGTTTTTACCACAAAAGCAGGTAAGAAAAAACTGTGGCCACATTAAGACAACTTTTTTTTTTTTTGCATTAACAAGATTTTTTTGAGGCTACATGTGAATTAGTATGAGATTTCAGGATCCCTGGAGTTCCAGACGCAAGAGGAATCTGTACCCATTGCCAACCCCTGTCCATGGCCCTCCATGAGTTCTGAACAGACCAATCAGGGTTTGTGCAGAAGACTTGAGACTTGGTGTAGGAACTCAGGGTCTGCCCGCTCATGAGGCTGGAACAGGTGAACTGAGAGCATTGCACGCTACCTGCCTTCCCTTTCCAGCATAGGTCTGAGGTACTGGCCAGTTGCCACTGCTGAACAGTCAGGAAGCAAGTCTGCTGTCTCAACCCTGGCACTGGCATTAGGCAGAAGCCCCTGAACCTGGGGCAGGACAAGAAACTACTCTTGTAGATCATATGCTGATGAAGGAGGAAGTTTTACGATTGGGGAGAATGCAGGAATGCTGATACAGCCCTGTGTCTGAGGGTCAGGCTCACAGTATCTGCCTGCCTAAATCCTTCCAGTACCCAGCAAAAACAAACAAACAAAGAAACAAACAAAAGCAAGGAGGACCCAACTCTGAATCACCTTTGTAAAATATCCAAATACGAGGAACAAAGGAAAACTTCTTTAAAGTTTCTGAGAGAAAAATAAGCCACCTACATAGAAAAGCAATCAAACAAATGTACTCTAGAATTTAATCAACAACATTGAATGCTAGAGGACAGAGGGAGGCACTATATCAAAGTGTTGGAAATTATTCTGAACTGCTAATTCTATGCCAATATAACCAAAAAGTATGAACTGAAAGAGACTCAACAAGACCATCTCAAATATGGTGGGCATGCAACTTATGGCCTCCTAAGCTTTTCAGTACAAATGAGTGCTACATACATCACCCAGTTTCAGCTCTCTCCTTTGGAAGGTTTACTTTGTCAATTATCCTCCATGCCTCCTCTGCAGTGCGTATGGGGCCTAAGCCCTTCATAAGATCCTCAGCTTTTTATTTTCTTATTTTTATTGGTGCATTATAATTATAAATATTAGTGGAATTTGTTCCATGTTGATACATGCAAATTATGTTGTGTGCACGTAAGATCCTCAGCTTTTAAAGCTTGTCATGCAAGTTTGTGACATGAGTGTAGCTTTCAACCAGGGTTTCTCATTCTGAGTTATGTATTTGGGGAGCTGTATAATTCTTCATTGTGAGAGTTCGTCCTGTGTGTTGTATTTAACAGCATCTCAAGCCTTTATCTGTAGAATCCAGGGGCATTCTCTTAGTTGTAACAATGAAAAATGTCTTCTCTTTTCCCAATGTTCCCTAGGAGGCAAAATTGACCCTCATTGAGAACCACTGCTTTGGGGAATTAATAGCCTTTGCCATGAGGTTCGTGTTCTTTGGCAATAAAATTCCTTTAAAGAAAATGCAACCTATTGATCTATCTGTTATCGTCATTTTCTGATGCCATTAACTACACCCAAACTTTATTCCTAGACATAATTTTCAAACTCGATCTCTTGGCTACAATGAGGCCATCAAACTTGAGTGGAAAAGCAACACCTGAATTTTAACAAGCCATAGAGGAGCAAGGAATCTTTCACTCTTCTTATTCCCTGCAGTTTGTATTCTAGAAAACAAAATTGACTTTTCCATTCCTTCATGACATTCAATTTCTGGATTCCATTTCCTTTCATTTCTGATTGCAAACCAGCTGCTTCTTACCTAAACTCACCCCATTTTATAATACCCTAGCCAATGGGGGCCAACATGTGTTTTCTCAACCATTTCCTGAAAGGTTTAGGCACGGTTGGTCTCCTTCAAAATGGCCCTAAATAACAGCTTGCCATAAGTGCTACCACTGTGAAACAGGTCTGCACAGGGTTTCAGCCTATAGGATGACTTCCTGCAATCTTCCACCCAACCACTGGGCCACTTACTCTAGGTTTTGCATTTCTTTAGCAGCCTATGTCAGGGTGGATTAAGGGATCTAACAAATAGTTCCAAATCCTAGTGGCTTACACAATATATGCTTATTTCCTGCTGGAAATGTGTGCTTATTTTTCAGTGTTTATGGGATGTCTTTTCCACTCTGTCATTCAGGCACCAGGACTCCTCTATCTTGTGGCTTTCTTCTCTCCCAGGTCTTTAGGGTCTTCTTCATTCGGTTGGTGGAAAGAGAGAGAGGGAGGATAACACACAGGAGAGGTTGGAACGCTTAGAAGTTCACATTACTTCTATCAGCCCTTATCAGCCATACCTCTGTCAGCATATCCGTCTAACTACAAGGAGCCTGGAGATGTATTTGTTATGTGCCAAAGAGGAGGATGTGAATACTGGGAAGCACTAGTAGTTTCTGACACTAACTCCAAAGTAAAATAGAAATCCAGACAGCTCCACAAGGAATTCATTTTAAAAGAATTAAATGACTTCCATATCCACAAATCGTTTGATTGGGCATCAGAAAATTTGACTAACATAGGTCAGAAAACACATATTTCTTCCCTCTACAAGAAAAAGTAATGTAACAATAACAAAGAAACAAAATGACATAAGAAAATTAGTTAACAATGAAACTCACAAACTCAGGAGGAAATAGAATCCTACAAATTGGTTGTGTTCTAAAAAAAAAAAAAGCAAATTCTAATCTGCATGATTTTAAGGAGTTAATGGGGTTTACTAGAAAGAAAAACTACAACTCGAGGTGTGAAACATGTTCTTCATGTGGATCAAGTTTGGACACACAGGGAAATAAGACCTAAATCTTTCCACTCAGTGAACAATGCTTACATAAAAATAATGTGCCAATAAAATTTACTTTTTAAAAAAACGTTTAGACTTGATCTATAGGAAAAAAATAAAGATTTAACAGTGGTTATACAATAGAATCTAGAGGTTTTTGTGTTTTGCCAATGCGAAAGGATGGTCTACATCTTCATATAGAAAATCTCCTGAGAAAAGGTCCAAAAGTGTTCAAGAGGATGACTGTGGTATTTGGACACAGGAGAAATTACTACAGTTAAAACTAAGAATAAAGAACAAGCCATTGGTATTTTGTCAAAATACTGTCACTCCCAATGGGTGTTGTGCTACTGTGAATATTATTATGTCCAGAAAAGTTCCCCAAATACATTTTTTTTCAGTGTCTTGTTTATCAACAATTATCTGCTATTACCTGAATTTAGCAAATCCAGGGCTATTGTGTAAAGTAAGCCATTTTTCCACCAATTACATCTTTGTGTGAAAATGGAGCTAGTTACCAGGACATAGTAATAGCATTGGATTAGAACTACTTTTGTAAAAGCGTCACTCTGTAGGGCTCCTTCTACGGTTCAGATAATGTATCCTAGTTATTTGGGATCTGAGGCTTATCAAAAGAGACAGAATTAATCATGCTGGGTTGTATGATATGTTTTGGAGAATGGACCTGACTTCTCTAAAATGAAAAAAGGCAAAATAATTTTCTATGGGCTTTTGAATCCTAAGGTTACCCTCCTGTTCCCTCTCTGGTCCATCTCCAGATTAAAGCTTGGAATGATCACCAGAATTTAAAGGAGGGGGGTGAGGGAAGGCGGTCTGCACCTGGAAACCATTTTCTTGATTTGTGCTGGCTACAGTCCTGGAGATATAACAGCAAGAATGCATCTCTGGGATTTCTTTGAAATCCAGGCAGGATGATTTGTCTGAAGGGAAGGAGGGATGGAGGGATGGAGGGACCCCGGGTGGAGTAAATCTCATTCCTGGTGGCCACATTGTTGTTCTGCAATGGAGGAGCTTGACCTGGCTTGGGCTGGGAATGAAAGGAAATCAACGAGGCAGCCTCAAGTATGCAGGAATTTGTTGCCCCGCACTTGCCAATTTTTCAAACATAACTGGGTATTGTATCCACTGTAGGGGGCTGCCAACATCAAGCTCACACAGTTCAGTGCTGAAGATCTTTCCAATAGCTGTGCAAATTACAATGTGTTTTCATCTGCTTTAGCACGTTCAAAGGATGACAAATAATTATCTCTTTGCTTACATTACCTGGAAATGCACAGTAATAAATTTGCTTGGAAGTTCCCTTTGTTGTGTCATTGTGCAATCACATCTTTGCAAGTTTTTTCTTTCTTCCCTGCTTGGAGAACTAGTGAGCTCCAGAATGTAAAATATACTTTGCCCAGGAAGGATGACAAAAAAAAAAAAAAAGTGACAAGATGAAATCAATATTCTCCATTTATATGAACATTTCTCATATACTTTCATGCAATACCAAACATTAATGAGTTTCCACCTCTATGTTCCTGTCCTTGTGCATTGCAAAGTTGCACTTTTTTTTTTCTTTTGGTACTGAGGATTGAACCCAGGAGCACTTAACCACTGAGTTACATCCCCAGACACTTTGTATGTTTTATTTTGAGGCAGGGTCTCACTAGGTTGCTTACAGCCTCACTAAATTGCTGAGGCTGGCTTTGAACCTGCAATCCTCCTGAGCCATTGGGATTACAGACATGTGCCACTGCACCCAGCTGTACAATTAACTTCTGAAGGCACTAACCATAGTAAGATTAATAACAGTTTTGGGCATGCCTACTATGTGCCAGGAACTTTATACATATTATTTCCAAGTTTCATAATAACACCCCTTGGGCCAATTACGAATATCTATAATTTAACGAGAAAAGTGATGCTGAAACAGGCCAATTGGCTTCCCTGAGGCAGTAAGTATTTGCTCCTATATTTGTACTTTGGTCATTGAGACAGCAGAGTTCATCCTTTTTAGAGCAGGTCTATTTATTCTGCATCATTTTCTGAATCAATCTTCTTCTCACCAATATGGCAATTTTGGTTCTAAATATTATTATTACTGTTCTCATACAAGAGAGGGCAACCACATGAACTGATGCTTGGATACAAAAGACCTGAGTTTGAATTTTTACTCTACCACTTATGACTCTTCGTCTGACTCAGGCCAGTCCCTTGATTTATATGAAGTCAAATTTCTCCATCTGGAAAATGGATATAATAAACATGCCTATGCTATAGGGTCATGGTTCAAATTAAAACACAGCAAGAAAAATTCAATTACTTTACGAACATTAATAAGCTCTTTTATAAACTAAGATAGGACATTATACTCAAAGAAGCATACTTAATACTAAATGTAAGTCAAATCTCTTTTTGATCATCTCTTCCCACATATTTCACTAGGTATAGATCATCACATACCTTTATTGTCTCTTCTCTCAAATATCAATAATTCAATATTTGCTAATTAACAAAACTTAATATTTATTACCCAAGAGACTTGTCTGTATAACAAGGTAACCATTATTCACTATTTATATCCTCCCCCATCCTCCCTTAATTTGCATCCACCACCCCCATAAGCCCCAGACCCCTATTTATTTCCAGTTTCATATTTTCAGGGGACTCCATTGCATATGTATGAAATTACAGCTTTTTCTTCCTGTCAATCTGTCGTATATCAATTCAATCTGGGGATCAGTCAAAGAACCTAAAAGTTAAAAGGAAGCATGTTTTTCTCCTCTACATCATTCATTCATTCATTCATTCACACATTCATTGAGTAACCACCAAGTGCTAAATCTAATGCTAGCCACTGGAATACAAGCTTATGCCCCCCGTTTCTCTCCCTGAGAAGTTCACCTTCTGGTGAGTAACAAAGGAAAGCAACCATTTATACAGCAAGGTCAGGTATGCTGTGATGGGGTCTGCACAGTGCACTGGGTCAGTACTTAACACTGGCTGGTTCTGAAAGCTGATACTGAAAATGAGATTTGATGGATGAGTGGAAGTAAATCAAGCAAAAGAAGGTGAAGGAGAGACAGAGGGCAGAGCAGTGGGAAAGCGCGGTGCCTGTAAAGGGGCAGCTCCATTAAAATGCAGAACACTCTCCATTAACTGCAAGGTGTTCAGACTGGTACAAGCGCAGAGAGCAAAAGCAAGTGGCAGTAAGCCTGAAGACATAAGCTCAAGTGCCATGGCACCCAAAGTGTCACACACAAATTCAGGTGTTGTTGAAAGTCCACAGGTGATGCTATTATTTTTGAATAAGTGTGCACTGTAGAGAGGACAGGCAAAGGGAACACTTGGGCAGTACCAAATATTCTGATCAGGGAGCCATTGTGATGGTGTCTTCACTGTAACATGTCCATTGACCATGCCTTCAGCTGGAGAGCCGTTCAATGCCTGAGCCCTTCTCTAACAAGGCCTACAGAGTTGGTGAAAGGAAATAAACAGTACAAAATATTGAACAAAGTGGGCTTTCACACATAGTGATTTAAAGTGTGAGAGTAAACTTTTCTTACTGAACAGACAATATTGTGGATTAGGCTACCTAGCAGGAAGACATTTGCTAAAAAGTTTTTGCAATTTTTATGAGATAAGCTCCTCTAAGTTGACTGATGTTACTTTGGTTTACCTAAAATATGAAATAAATACTCTAGAAGACAAGCAAGAGAGAAGAATGGCAAGAAACTGCCTTTCTCAAAATATTTATACTGTATCGTAACTGTGTAGTTGAAATATTTGATTCCTCGAGGCTTGGATATAGAAAACTTCTGCCTGCAAGTACAGGAGGACTTGCTTTTCTCAGAGCAAATATTCATTGGGAAAATCTGTCCTTCATGTGAAACTGAATCTGAAAGAGATACTCTAGTGCCATTCAATATCAATGTCATAGTCTGCAGTCTGTGAACAATGTGGATGGACGTTTCCCCCTCGTGTGGTCTTTCAATCCAGATTTCATAGACTGCTGAAGGAAAATGCAATTATAAAGAGGATGGGGGTTGCTAAAAGTAAAACTGCGCAGGACTATTTTCATAAACATCATCTTGAGGCTTTGGGAACACAAGGTGGCATTAATTTGGTACCTAATAGACAAGTAAGCTGACATTTAGAGTGTCTACCATATGCCACACACTCTTCCAAGCATATTTTAAATTACTAAATCCTCACAACAACCTCATGATCTAGGTATTGCTTTTATTCACTTTTGAAGTAAATCACATATAGATTAGGAGACTTTTCCAAGGTTACACAGCAACTAAGTAGGAAAGCTGCTATAGGAAACCAAGTCACTCAGCCTTTGAAGTTCATGCTGTTAACCATAATGTAGCCTAAAGGTGGTGAGAGAGCAGTTCTTGAATGAGACACCCTTTAAAGGCCCCAGGACATTGTCATCATTATAACATTTGCAGTTTTGCAACTCATGTGAGCTTTGGCAGAACAAGGGGCTTTATACTAAGAAACTGAGAGCACATGACTTCAGTAGCCATCAACTTGGGTCAATGGCAGCAAGAGTCAGTGCAGTGGGAGGCTGGGGGGGAAATATGGGTATTCAGAGGATTCATCACAAATGACAAGGGTAGAAGGACGAGAGAAGGAAAATCATGCAAACCATGTAGTAGTGGTTGATGGTGGCATTCACTCTCAGTGGTATTCAGGTGGAGCCAACCTGAGATCTCCCCCACCACACTTGAGAGATGGGAGAGAGCCAGGTATTGTGACACATGCCTGTAATTCCAGCAGCTCAGGAGGCTGAGGTAGGAGGATCACAAATTCAAAGCCAGCCTTAGCAACTTAAGGGAGATCCTGTGTGTAAATAAAATATAAGAAGGAGCTGGGGATGTGGCTCAGTGGTTAAATGCCCCTGGGTTCAATCTCCGGTACAGAAAGAGAGCGAGAGCGAGAGCGAGAGCGAGAGAGAGAGAGAGAGAAGAGCAAGGAGAGTAGGCCTCTCCCCACAGGGGGGAACAAGAGCCAGGGGAACATTATTCAGGTAAGTGGTATGACCTAATTTTTGGCCTGGCTTAACAAACAGAGTACATTTATAATTACTGACTGCAATTATTAGTAGAGTTAGAGAGTCTTAATAGGTAATTTCAATATAAAACAGTGGGAAGCGATGGTAGCATTCTGAGACAATCCAGCATTGTCTTACCAGTGAAAATAACATAGGTTCTGATTTTAAGAAATTCAATTCAACCCTTATCCAACTTGGCCCAAAGCTGCAGCAAGTCTTAAACTTCTTGTATCCCAGTTTCCTTATTGAGAAATGAGAATCCAGCAGTCAATCCCCAACTTGTAAGGATTAATGTTAAGGCAAGAGCTACAGGAATAGCAGAACAATAACATCCCAGATAATGACTTAAACCTATGTATGAAAATTTATTTTTATTCATGAATGTAGCATATCATCCTTCAAGCATTATTTTGCAGTTCCAGGGTGACTGAGAGGGCCATATGCCAAACAAACATTTTCATCATAAGTAGCAATTTAAATAGTGTATATAAAAGAGGCTGATCTTATTTCAATCCTATTTCAACTAAATGGAATATATTGGTGCATGGTGCTACAGAGCTGTCCCAATAAAGAAAATCAAGCCTGGCATATTATTAAAAAAAAATAAACAGTAGAATTTAAAAACAGAACTCTCATCTTTCCAAATAAAAATAATTTGAACATATCTTAATTGATGTTTTTCATAAAATATTAAATATTGTAGAGAAATGAAAAGATGACACACGGCATCTGTGAAATCATAAATTTATAAAACCATTTTCCTAAGAGAGAAAGAATCAATAAGTGGAAAAAGAACTAAGAATTCTAAGACAGCTTCCCTATAAAGCTCTACTTAACCATGTTTCTGGTGTCAGAGACTTTATGTCTCGTATCAATCAGATTGAAGAAATATTCTAATCACTCATTCTTTCTTACATTTGTCTACATGTTTCAGAACTCTGTAGCTGGTTATCACTGACTTCTTATATGCAGTATCAAACTGTTGCAATAATAGCTAAACTTTTTTTTAATGTAAAGTTATTATTATTCCCATCATGTAGCTTAAGTCTATCTTGCATTGTAACTTGCTACACAGAGATGTAAAATACATCTCAATGAGTCAATGGCAGCACCATAAATACTCTATTATGGGATATTAATGAAAGAGAATGACAAGGTCCTCATTGCTCTAGCTTAGCAAAGGGTACATAAAAGAGTAATAAATCAGTGGCTCTTCACAGCAGATTTGTGGTATTTAACGTACAAAATGTGGCCTGTGTCAGATATATAGCTGCAATGCTCCTAATCTATCAGTAAACTGATATACATCACAGCAGTAACAACGGCAAAACTCAATCTATTGATATCAGCCTCTGTCTTCTTGCCTTTATGTTTCCCTGACTCCTCTGGGTACAAAACAATCACTGAAACTTTATAAAGCCACATCTATTGGCTGAGCAATGTCCTCATGGTACACCATTAGAAAGTACACTGTAAGTGAATTTAATAGGTTCCTGGTAGAAGTAGCTGCAAAGTACGCTGTAGGGAAAAAAAAAAAAAAGCATGCAAACTGCAAAATAATGGCTACTGTGGCCATTTGCCAAAAATAGTCTGCTGTTTTAAGAAAACTCTTCACTTAGGTAACCAGTTCGATGATCTGCTACAGAGGGCTGAGCCTGTGGATCAATAGATGCATGTTTAGAGTGATGTTGGTTCCCTGTGGACCCCTTATCAAGTATTTATTCCATATTCATATTCCATCTTGTGCAAATCGCAGCCAAAACAGTCTTTCATGGCCTGGCATTTCATGGGAAACAGGGTCTCTTTGGGAACCTAAAGAATAAGACTCAGTGGGGAATTTTAGCCTCAAGCTGCTTTATAAAATAAACACTTCAGTAAAACCATTTACATAATGAAATTGTATCATCCATAAGAGATTTAGGAAACTGTGTCAAATGAAAGTAAACTACAGTTTGAGAATGTGTTTCAGGAGGTAGACAAGAGAATCCTCTTAAACCACATATTTTATGTTTTGTTTTGTTTCTCTGGGAGGGGTCTCTTCGCTCAATTCTAGAACGGGGAATGATCATTGGAAACAACAGCTGTTTGCTCTTGCCATGTGTACCAATTTTCATGATTTAGTTGAGGAAGCTTTTAAACTTCTTGGTGCCTCTCTCATTTTTTTTTAATCTTGTAGTTCATATGTTTGGTTAATAAGTCTGTAAGCTGTGGCATCTTGGAGACACTCATGAGTACAAAGAAAAGAGGCATCAAGGAATCACCCCGAACTTCTCTTAAAACTGAACTGTTTTTCTTACTTGAAGATTCATGTTTCAGATGCTCCACTGTCCTGCCAGGGAAAGGAAGCCCTCTGCACCTGTAAACTGCATTATGAACTTGCTTGCCCTTGTACCACATCCCAGAACCTTTTAGATACTATATTCAGTTCATTCCTTTTTAGAGACTGCCAAGTGGAATTTTTCAACAGAAGAGAAAGCAGTCAGAAATTTGCATTCTGAGGTTTCTGCAAACTGTAATGTAAAGTCTTCTGGATTTCTTGGGTCATTGTCCTAGTTTTTTGTTTGTTTGTTTGTTTGTTTAACATGATCTCTTGATAAACATAAATTCTCTTGTTATGTTGGAAAACCCAGATTAAGGTTTAAGAAAAAGAGTTTTGAATTTTAACGAAGAACACAATGAATGCTCTAATGTCCGATAAATGTTTTAATTAATTGTTTTACTATTATTCTCTGAGCAGCTCTGGTTTTTTCAGATTCCTGAGTGGTTTTGGATCATGCTCCCCCGATGTCAGAGCTGTCATCATCAAACATTTATTGAGCACTACTGTGTACTGGGCACCACAATAACTTGAGTGTTAAAACTAATCAAAGACTATTTTATAGAATTAAATAAACATTTCTAATTTGTACATACATCTGCTCTCCTTTCTCCCAACTGGAGCCACCTGCTTTTGGCTCTTGAAAGATCTAAGGGAATCTTTTAATCCATGCTTTCTGGGAAAGGGAATGATTATGGAAAATTGGCTCTTAAAAAATCACTGATGCCACTTACTAACTGCCTCTGATTCCACAGCCAGCAATTGCAGTGGGCCACTAGTGGAGGGAATTTTGGGCCAGTGTCAAATATGAAGAACTGAAGAAGAAAATACAGTTTTTACTGATATTTTCAAAAGACTTAGGATTGTACTGTATTAAAGATACTCCTTTCATTACTCTGAGCTCCCACTACACATGTTGTTGGTCTTTAAGTTTGGAACTGTTTGGAACTGTACAGTCAAGATAGATTTGGCTATGCCATCATTAATAAGACTCAGTGAATTTGCACAATGAAGATTTAATTCTTGCCCAGAGGAATCTATTGGAAGTCAGGTGGCACTCCAAGAAAGTTGTCCATGTATCAATTCAGTGATCTGGGGTATATGTTTTTGTTTTTTGGTTTTTTTTGGTTTGTTTGTTTTGTGTTTCTTTTTTTTTTTTTTTTTTTTTTTTTTTTTTTTTTTTTTTTTTTTTTTTTTTTTTTTTTTTTTTTTCGTACCAGGGATTGAACCCACTTAATCACTGAGCCACATCCCCAGCCCTTTTTATTTTTTATTTTGAGACAAGGTCTCACTATGCTTAGGCTGGCTTTGAACCTACAATCCTCCTGCCTCAGCCACCTGAGCCACTAGGATTACAGGCATACACCACCATGCCCAGCAATCTGGGCTACTTTAATCTGTGAAACTGCCATATTACTGTGTGATTTCCATAACATAGCAGCAAGAGAAAAATAAGTAAGATGTCATCCCCCCAATTCTTAATTACTTTGTCCCAGAAGTGATAATGATCTTACAACCCATTGGCCAGAATTAGTCATGTGGCCCAACTGCAAAGGGTCTATGAATTTTTGGGGGCAGCAGGAATGTTGTTGGGTGAATGGTAAATGATCTGCCACAATGACCCAAAAGATAGGCTTTTGGTGTATCATAAGGCTGAGAAGTAGGCATTAGCACTGATCTTATTCAAGAGATGATAAAAATTAAAGCACAGAAAAATAAATAATTTTTCCAAAGTCACAAAATAATTTAGTTAAAAGTCGAACCCGGGCAATCTGGCTCTGTAGCCCAAATTCCTGACCATCACAGTGGGCCATTTGTGCACTGTCACTCTTAATTCTCTATGACATGGCAAATCATTTGATTTTTCAGAACTTCCCCATTTGTGAATAATCCACTCACTATACCCTATTCATTATATAATGATGTTTTGATCAGTGATGGACCACATATACAGCAGTGGTCCAATAAGATTATAATGGAGATTAAAATAATCCTATTGTCTAGTATTTTTTCTGTAACTTTTGTGTTTAGATATGTTTAAATACACAAATACAATTTCTCTATTTGAATTGCAGTTGCCTACATTATTCAGTGCAGTAATATGGTGTACACATTCAAAGCCTAGGAACAACAGGCTTACTATAGAGCCTAGGTGTGTAGTGGGCTACACCATCTGAGTGTGCAAACACACTCCATGATGTTCAACAATGAAATTACCTCAGGACACATTTCTCAGAATGTACGTTGAAGTTAAACAACACATGACTATGTACAGCGCAGGCAGAATTGTCACTGTGGTTACAGCACCACTAGATGCCAGGGAAATAAATTTTTTTTAACAATTATCTTTCTCATAATGTGTTGATGATGATGAAGATAAAGAGGAAGAAAAAAATGACGATGACAACTATCATTTATTGAAGACTTAACATCATGCTCTGTACTAAGCACATAAGTTAAAAAATCCTCATCATAACCACTATTATCAAGGTTATATCCTTACAGAGGAAGAAAATGGTGTTCAGAGGGTTTAAAAAATTTTATCAAAACCAGCAGAGCTAGAATTCAAACCCTGCACTCATTTCCACTACACCTCTCTGTCCCCAATCAAATGAGCTATTGAACACAGACATATTTTTAAAATAAAATACTGTGTCAACTCAAATT
This sequence comes from Geosciurus inauris, assembly GCA_004024805.1. Taxonomy (NCBI): domain Eukaryota; kingdom Metazoa; phylum Chordata; class Mammalia; order Rodentia; family Sciuridae; genus Geosciurus; species Geosciurus inauris. The sequence continues at coordinate 104,878 of PVHX01003045.1, read as the reverse complement.
ATTATTACTGACTTTAGAAATGGATGGTAGAAGTCCTGTTTTCTCTTGATTACTCTAATAATTCCCCCTCTTATGACATAGTGTATTCCCTTAAACTCTCATCTGTTTGATAAATAAATGGCAGAAGTGTAAGTTTTTTGAAAATCGTGACTGGATTTTTGGCTTAGTCTGCACTTCCCCCAGCATGAGAGATAGTTGCTGAAGTTTAATAAATGCTCGTTCCGAGTGGAAGCATCAGGTTTTGGCAATGGCATCATGCCATTAGATGCAGTGTGCGGTGTGAGTCTTTACTTCTTTGTCTTATTCTGTTTTTAAAGCCAGGTGGTGTTTTATTCATCATTATTTTATTCTATAAAGAATCCAATTAACATGCATATCTCTAGTACTGTTTCTTTAAAAATCTAGTCTTTCTAAAGCCCTATTGTTTTCTACTAAATATGTGCTCTATACAGCCTTAAAAGATATAAGTTGCATTATCATTTTCTATTTCCCTGTTTCTATAAAAGCAATAGTGTTTATTAATAGTTGAGGAGCTTGTCATTCACCAAGCTGTAGCTGGTTTTATGGTTCCTATTGGAAGAAGCAGGAAGAGTAACCAGAAGTGTATTACAAGGACTATGCTTGTGATCAACAATGACATCCAGGAGGGTTGGATATTAACATATTATTTGAGATATTAATCTATCGGCCAGACAATTTCTTCCTTTACTGTTAGTTCTCAAACTTCAGAGATGAAGTCCCTACTCTCTTATAGTGGCTTCTGGATCAATGGATGATTATAAATGTTCATTGACTCCACCAAGTTTTTACAAGAAGAGAGTTCTGGGTAGGTAGTTCAATTACACTAATGGAAAGAAACAGCACTGTTTCTTCATTCAAGGTAACTTCCTCTTACGTGATCCAGTTTTTCCTGCCTCTATCTCAAGTCTAATATGAACCCAACTTCATACCAGTGTAAACGCAAACAGTTTTTACTATTTGGATCGACTTCCTTTAATGTCACAGTTTTGGTTCTGAGTCCTTTCCACTATGCTCTGGGTCTACACAAGAAAAACACCCTTCGCTTTCCTCCCATTGTTAGGAATTCTGTTGCATCTGTTCCCTCCTCTGCAGAGAAAGTAGCTCCTCTACTTTGTGCTCCTCCTCCTTTCTCTTCTCCCAGATCTGTCATGTCTTCAGGAATAGAAAATATTGCTTTGCAAGCTATGTAACTGAATCTCCTACCTTAAATTTCTTTGAGTCTTAGTTTTTGATTTCTTTTTTCACAAAAATGATAAGCTAATAGAAAAATGAGACTTCTGAGGAAAAGATTCAAAAGAAGTTACTAGAGTATGAAGATAGGTAGATGCAAAAAGAATACTATTTTTGCAAATTCTAGATTCTGAAATGACGATAAAGTCTTAAGAGTGTGCCATTATCCAAACATCTGAATAATCCCATCCTAGTATAAACTCTGTAAGGTTAGTCAGTTGCCTTGTTTTTAATTCTGTCTTTTCTCAATTAATATAAGGGTATATTTTGCATTGTGGGGATCCTTTATCATGTGATTCATACTCTCAGCATTTATATGGAAATAGAAAATTCTCTTGCATCACACTGAGATAAAAACAGAGTGGCATTTTCACTAACTTTTATAAGTTCAACTAACCATCATAAGAGGATATTTTTCTTATATCCAATACATGTTGAACTTTACTTGGAAAAATGCAAAATTAGAGATTTCATGATTTTGAGGATCTATTTTCCTTCTAGAATAAAAATAATTCAACTTTTCATATCATTTTATTTTTAATTAAACTACAACTTCTCTAAGATTTTTCTCTTCCTTCCTTGCAGGCTTCTTTGTCTTCTGGACTCCATGCCTGGTGTTATACTTGTGGGCAAGAAATGACTCTCCTCTACGATCCTTTCTGAAACTGCTCTGGGAGATCCTGAGCACACTTCCATTTTAATCACTCATCAAGTCATTCTCTCAGCAAATATATGTGGACACCCTCTACCTTCCAGCGCCTTAGGAACTGAGAACAAAATGGTAACTTCTGTCTTGGAACTTAGGAAAGAGAGACAGACAATAAACATAAACAAAAAGACAGGTAGATGCAAAAAAATACTATTTTTGCAAATTCTAGATTCTGAAATGATGATAAAGTCATAAGAGTACGCTATTATTCAAACATCTGAATAATTTCATCCTAGTATAAAGTACTTTACTAGTACTTTAATAAAGTATGAAAATATAGAAGATACCATGAATTATGGGGAAATTAAAGTAGGGTAATAGATCAGGAATATGCATATATGTATGTATGTACGTATATATGTACAAAAACACACATGTGGAAGAGTCAAGGATCAAGTAGACAAATGATGAGCTATTGCAATAATCCTATGCCATATACTCCCTAATTCATACTAAAATTAGAAGATTCAAAAGAGGATGAAGTCACTCTATTTTTTGTGTATATGTAAAGTATGATAATATTTAAATCTCTAGTTTTGCCTGGAAGCTCATAACCATATCAATGTTTAAAAAACATCTTTCTAACTACTTAAAGCACTGTGTCTTCATGGATATATTTTGGAAATTGGAGGAATAGAAGGTTAAACTAAAAAACAAATCCAATGCTACATGTCTGTTGTCTGTCTAATTACCTATCTATCCATCACCCGCCCATCCATCCACTTATCCATCCATCCATTCATGAATCCACCCCACCAAGGAGATCCATGGCAAAAACTGAGCTCAGATGCCAATAAAAGTAGAAGAGACATTGTCTGAATATTACCAGAAGATCCTTAATTATTTAATTAATTGTTCCATCACTTTGTTTGTTTATTTTTGTTGAGTTATTATATGCCAGTTACTGGTTTAGGATATGGAAATTGATAAGCTTCTAGTCCTCATAGAGCTTATATTCTACACTTACAAATAGAAAATATAGCTTCCCACAGCAAGAGCTCACTGTTGGCTCAAGAAGTGCTCTAAGCTGATAAATGCTCAGAATTCAAATCTGTTTGAAGATTTTTAAAACTTTTAATAATATATTTGATTGAATCCAATGTATATAAAATATCATAATTTTGGCATAAAATTGATATAATCAATGCAATATTTTACATTCATTTTTCTTACCAAGTCTTCATATACTTACAATATATCTCAACATGGATTAGTACAACTCAATAGACACTTGTGGTTATTGGCTGCCTATTAAATACAACTATAGAAAATATAAACTATAGAAAACAGCATGTGATTGATATTTAATGGGCTAGCCCCATTCATATACATTGCTAGACTGAATGCAGAACGTGCCCACTCCACTCATTTGTGCCAGCCCTTGCTCCTTATTTAGTAATGATCTCATCCTCCCTGGGAGCTAACTTCATCAGTCATCCCCTTTTCCATATTACAATCTCACCTTAATATATAAACAATGCTCTCATATGACAGCCTGACACTTGAACAGTATGATCCTTACCTGTGTTTACTCAGGCTACATTATGTGTAGGCTGTCATTGACTTGATCTTATCTCTAGAACTTAGCCATCTCATTACTCCATCTTCTAGGAATTCTGAAACACACACACAACAAACTATCAACAGAGAGAAGGTGATAAGCAACGAAGAAAGGGTGAGAAATTTATATCATCTGTGTGTTTCTATCTTACCTCCGACTGCCTTAAGATGAGTTTTCTCTCTTTTGCTCACAAAAAGGAGAAACAGAGACTCAAAAAAGTCACTTTCCTATATTTAAAATGGAAGATTTAGACACACTCTTGTACAACAGTATTTTGCAAGGCAAAATCTGGGGCCAGAGAAAGGGAGAGGATGAAACAGAGGAGTTACTCATTGGAGAGAAAGGAACAGATACAACACGATTCCTAAAAATGTGTGAAAATGGTAAAATTTTTATTACATCAATTCGTGAGCAAAATGGAAAGGACTTAGGAACAACTGTTTGTTTGTGAAGCCAATCCCTGGTTCTGCTGTGTCATTTCCTGTGATCCAACATTGCTCAGCAATTCTGGACATTTAGGAGCTCCTGGGAGGGAAGAACTTGGAGAATTTAGATGTGGGTGAAGAGAGAAGTTCCCTTCCTGAGCAAGGTAGAACAAAAGAAAGTGTTTGGGAATGGTCCTACGAACTAATATAACAATGCATGCCTCATCACTGTTACACAAATTGTAGATAGAAATCTGGACAAGTAAACTTGAAGTTCTTCTACCAGAGAAGTCCAAGTGAATCTCAGGGATGTGGAGATAGAAAAACTCTAGTGTTGGGGGAACTTTGTTGCCTGGAAAAGTAGTAAACAGGGATGCAGACATGAGACTGGAAAATGAATCAAACATGGTGTATCAGTTAACAGCAGTCCCAAATTATCATGTTCTCTTAAAATGTTTTAGCTTTTGTTGTTTAGTCAGCAAGAAGTAAGGAGCTGAGAAATGCCAACAATGGCTTGGCTATCCAGGCCCAGGACTGTCTCCATTCTCCCCACCTCTCCACCTCTGCCATCATCCTTCCATTGACTTCAGTACTGTGGTTGAATTGCTTCAGGGTCTCAAAGTGTTTTAAACTCCAGCCCAAATGTGATCTGAAAGTGAAACAATAGAGATATGGCCAATGGTTTGTTTCTGTGAGCCTCTGCTAATTATGGAGGGAAATATTTCTGAGAAGATTTTAGGAGATTCACTTTACCTTATTAGCCAGAATTAAGCTACATACCCTCTTCTAACCTGAAGAAAAACTAAAGATGTGCAGGTGCTCAGGGACAGATGGATTTAAATGATTTGGGGGAAACATTAAGCAACTTGAAGTGAGGCATAAAGTCAGGGCAAGGACCAGCATGAGCCTGACTTAATCCCGAATCAGTGAAATTGACCAAGGACTTCTACTTTTTCACCTGGAGAGACAGTCTAGGCTGAGATCAAATCAAGAAATGGGGTGATTAGATTCCCTTGGGTGAGAGCTAAATGAGAGGACCAATGAAATCATCACAGATGACAGGATCAATTTTGAGAACATTTGATTGCCAGGTAGAGGAATATTTTGTTTTTTAACTTTATTATATGGATTATGAGGATTTCCTAAAAGTGTTTAAACAAAGGAGCAACAATAAGAAATTTTAGAATAATAGCAATGTATAACCTCAATGCTGCCTCTGCCTATGTGCAGGACTTTTCTGCACACCCAAAATAAGAGAAAGATACGTGATAGGGGCTATACCATCCACATAATAACCTGGAGGAAAATTTGTAGTGATTGGAGAGATCATGAGGAATAAAAGTAATCCCAAGTTTTCAGACTGGAGAAGTTCTAGTTTACTAAGGAAAGATTGATACATTTTGAAGAAGCACTTCACAAATAAAGATCAAACAGTTTGGGCCCAGTGGTGCATGACTGTAATCCCAGGTACTTGGGAGGCTGAGGCAAGAGGATTGCAAGTCTGAGGCCAGCCTTGACCACCTAGTGATTCCTGTCATGAAATAAAATTAAAAAGGACTGATGATGTAGCTCAGAGGTAGAATACTCCTGGGTTCAGTCACTCTCTCTCTCACACACACACACACACACACACACACACACACACACACATACAGTGAAACAGTTAAAAGAGATTCTAAGTGATTATACTTAATTCTGAAAATAATTATGTCACAAAGGAGTACAAATGGATTACTGGAAAATTTGAAGCTATGGAATTTGGGTAAAATAAAATATCTTAAATCAGTACTATAAGATTAAAAATAGTAGTAAAATTAAGATATCATTCCTGAAATTTATATCTCATTTTTAAAGATGAATGGCTCTTAATTCTCAAGATTAACCACAAGGGAAAAGTTACAAAGACATAGCCAATGAACATTTTTATGGCTATGCCCTCTCTGTCTACAGGTAGAAATTTTTGAGCTTAATTATTCTATAATCATTATCATTTTCTCAGTCCTGTTGCTCTTTGACCATGTAGCAGAGTCTCCCTGGATTGCTTAATATTCTCTACTATTTTAAAATCAAATTTCCCACATTCCTGGATTGCTTAATATTCTCTACTATTTTAAAATCAAATTTCCCACATTTCTCAAATAGGATAAGTTCAGATGGTCTCAAGTAATATTTTTAAACTGTCACTTAATCTTTTACAGCTAACAAAGTGTTCTACAAGATCATGGTGATTTATCCACAAGGTTATATAATTTATCTTAGAAAATATTTTTTCTATAGTATAATTGATGTCAACAAATCAAAAGTCCTTGATATTAGGATAAGTTAATATAGATTTTTAAAATGACAACTTATCATGGGATGCATACCAAAGTTTAAAAGGTTTATTTCTACTTTGTCTTCTAATAAAACAAATGAACATTTCTAAAGTATCAATACCCATTTGCCTGATTTATATCAACTAGTCAGATTTTATTACTTTGGATAAAGGTCATCACATGATAATTGGTATAAAAAGCTAAGTATAATGTGAAACTCAGAAAAATTTTTAGATCAGTAATTTTTCTAAGCATTAAAATAGCTAACATATCAGAGATGATAACCTAATAAGAATTATCACAGTGCTGTAATATGTCTGTTCAATAGCTTAAATTTAGCTCTGATTTTTAAACAGAAGATTAAAAACACTAGATGCTAATTTTTTTGTTTGTTTTTGTACTAGGGGTTGAATCCAGGGACACATAACCACTGAACCACATTCTCAGCCCTTTGTATTTTTTATTTTGAGACAGGTCTTGCTATGTTGCTGAAGGCCTCACTAAATTGCTGAGGCTAGTTTTGAACTCGCAATCCTCCTTCCTAACCGTCCAGAGCTTCTGGGATTACAGGCATGCACCACTGCACCCAGCAAAGTATTATATATATGTCAACACTGAAGAGTGAGCAACATCTTTTCTAGAATACTATTTAAATTTACTAAGTCTTATCCCAATTGTTATTGGATCCAGAAACCATGGGATAAAACTGACAACAAAAGACACGTGTCTCAAACATGTATAAAATGCTTATGTGCTAGGCTAAGGGAATCTGTCTGGGATGATGGCTAAAAGCATGCTGTAACATAGCTCTAAAATGGTATTTGAACTTGGAAAGTTATGATTTGCAAGAAGTTTGACTCTCCATCAGAATCTCTGGGACACTATGAAAGCGGTTCTAAGAGAAAAGTTCATTGCACTGAGCTCATTCATTAAAAGAAAAAAAGTCAACAAATAAATAACTCAATAATACATCTCAGTGCTCTAGCAAAAGAAGAACAAATCAACAAAGAAGAACAAAATCAAAAGCAGTAGAAGACAAAAAATAATTTAAATCAGAGCTGAAATCAATGAAATTGAGACCAAAGAAACAACTCAAAAAATTGACAAAACACTTGGTTCTTTCAAAAAATAAAATCGATAAACCCTTAGATATGCTAATGAAAACAAAGAGAGAGAAAACTCAAATTACTCAAATTCATAATAAAAAAGGAAATATCATGACGGACACTACTAAAATACAGAAGATAATTAGAAATTATTTTGAAAATTTATACTCCACTAAAGTAGAAAACCTTTAAGACATTGACAAATTTCTAGAGACATATGATCTACCAAAACTAAATCATGAGGACATATACAATTTAAACAGATCAATTTCAAGCAATGAAATAGAAGACACCATCAAAAACCTACCGACCAAGAAAAGACCAGGACCAGATCGATTCTCAGCGAGTTCTACAAGACCTTCAAAGAAGAATTAATACCAATATTCCTCAAATTACTCCATGAAATAGAAAAGGAGGGTACCCTTCCAAACTCATTTCAAAAACTTTTTGACAAACAAAGAAAAACAGGTTTTTTTTTTCATCCAACTTATTGTGCAGGAAGTTTTGGTTGACTTTTTATTGTTTTAATATTTTTTAGTGGTAGATGGACACAATATCTTTATTTTATTTATTTATTTTTATGTGGTTCTGAGGATTGAACCCAGTGAGTCATGCATGCTAGGCAAGCACTGTACCACTGACCCACAACCCTAGTCCCTGACTTTTTATTTTTGAAGATTAATTTCTGTGCATCTTAACAAAGAGGTGCATGTGCACACGCGTACGCGCGCGCGCACACACACACACACACACACAAACTTGTTTAGTTTCAAAAGCCCAGGACTTCTGTTCATCCTGACTTCACATATGGAAAGTATCTGGGATGCTTGGCAGAGCCAAGGCAGCTTCTCATCTCTGTCCCGATACTGAACCTGAGTCGTTCAGCCTTTGGATTCACATAGGACAATCTCATGCCAGAGAATTTCAACACAGCAGAATGTTTGCACTCAGATGTCTCATCACTGCAGCTGTACAGGAGTACAGCTCTAAATCTGGAGTACCTTTTGCCTCAACTTCCTCTATTTTTCCAAGTTTTCAAAGCAAAAAATTTACTTCTGCTTTTTTTTTTCTTCCCAGATTCAAATTATCACCATCAGTAATAATACAATTCAGTCTTAATAGTTTCGTGTGGACCCAGACAACGTTTTGATGCATAGACTATAGAAAAATCCCAATTTTTCCCTAGTTTTCATGAGGAACTCAACTAAGGAGAATTTTATTTTTCCTCCAACTATAATACTGGTATTGGAAAATGGTTGGGAAATTATTTTCTAAGATTTCCTGTTCTGCAGGATGTTTATGCCATTCCTGTTTACTTGTTTTTATGAAAGATGACAATTTCTGATTGCATATTTAGACACTATATACTACAATTCAGCAAAGGAATTTGCTGAGTGTCAGTGCTGAGTGCCAGGACCCTATCTATGTCCAACGCTCTGTGTTTACCAGCAAGGAAGGAAGCCCTGAAGTTGCCGAGATCTAACAGAAAGCACAAACCAGTGATAAAAAAAGGGTGTACTCAATCTTGGGTCTTTGGAACCACCATACAATAATTTTACACAAGTCTCCTGATCTCCTTTGTTATATCACTACCATATAGATCAATACTTAATGATGCTATCTACATTTTTGTTCAGTTTGATATAGATATGATTTTTACTCAGCTTTATACAACTTAGTAGTGAATTCTCCCAGCCACAGTTAATCATAGTCTGAATAGATATTGCAATTTTATTTATTTATTTTTTGATACCAGGTATTGAACCAAGGGATATTTATTTACTGAGCCATACTCCCAGTCATTTTTCATTCTTTATTTGGAGACAGGGTCTCACTAAGTTGCTCAGGGACTAAGTTGCTAAGGCTGGCTTTAAACTTATGATCCTCCTGCCTCAGCCTCCCAAGTCACTGGGATTATAGATGTGTGCCACCATGCCTGGCTTGACATTACAATTTTGACTACATTGGCAGGAAACATCATGCAATTGGGAGAGCCACGCCTTTGAAGGCACCAAGACAGAAAGCACAGTAGATTGCCGTTCCAATTTGCCCTCTTCTCCCATCAGCCTCACCTTCCCAAGAGAGAGAGAACGTTGGAAAGCTAATAGCTTCCATATCTTAGAACACCATTGAAAGAAAGGAAATACCAAGTTCACACCTGCAGGATTTGAGTTAAACAAGGAGAGAGTTATAAAAGCCACAATATTGAAGAATCTAGAACTTCTCAGTGACCGAACAAATCATGTGTTGCAGAATTCATAACTGAAATAGAGGCCTGACACCCTCTTCCTTTATAATCTCTTTTGACTTCTTGTTCACATACCATTGATGAACTTAGCCACATTCAATAAACATACTTGTTTCCCTTCTATGTAGATATATGGTACACAACCACCCATATTTTTTGATAGTAATTTTTGTTGCAACTGACAACAAAACAAACCAAAAGCATCATGCTTCTTAGCCTAAAAAGGAAGATGTTTTGCTCACATCATCCCCATGGAAAGAGCCGGAATTTGGCCTCAAGAACACTGAATGCAAAGACTCAACCACTGTCCAGATATTTCTCTTTCTCTTCATTGCTTGTCTTCACAGGAAGTGCTTAGGGGTGACTTCATGGTTTCTAACTTAGATAACTGTATGCATCACAAGAGATGATATGCCATCAAATGAGACTAGGATATACGGGGAAGAATGAGGGCTGAAAAGAAAGCCAATAAATTCAGCTGCAAGACTGAATCCATATCTTATCCTCTCCTTTCACTCTGGAGTTTAAATATACCACACACACACACACACACACACACACACACACGCACACACACACACACACCCTTTAAATATATATATTTACTTTAGGTTATGTGGACTACAGGCTTATCCCTCTATCTGCTAGATAAAGCCCACATAATCCCCATTACAAAGCTAAAGCAGAAACATTTTAAGGAGAGCAAATGTATAAAAAATTAGCTGCTACTCCAGAAGGAATTCTCTAGGTTAAAGCAAACTGTCTGGTGCCAGAACAAATGAATTTGTAGTTACTTGCTGAACTATATCTTTCTGATGAAAACACTCCCCTTCCTGGTTTTGCCCAATCCCCTGGTCCCCTGCATTGACTTTAATCATAAACCTTTGATCCCTCTTCTTCTCTAGACCCTCTTTTCAGTGTTTGCTCATTCTTCAAAAAGTCACTCTTAGTACTATCAATCTATTTTGGCTACAGTTAATCACTTAGGAGCTTTACATTTTATTCCTTTTTGCCTAATTTCTTTGCCATTTGTCCTTGCCCTCCCTACCCACCCCCACTAGGCTGGGGACTGAAACCAGGGCCTTACATAGGCTAGGTAATAGCCCTCTACCACCTAGGCACATTGCCAGTCCTCCTTTTTACCTAATTTCTACAATAATCCTCCCCATGGCTGAAATTTGATGAGCTTCCAGCTACAAACTGATACTTTGCATTTTGTTTTGCACAGATACAATGAAGATTGGGCCAAATGTTCCCTACTGTAGGTAAGTAATCCTTATATAGTTACTTACCTATAACAACAATGTTCTAAAACAGGCTAATGTTAGCCTTGTTATCATAAAAGCAATACTTTAAAACCAGGCATAATTAATACTTCATGTATATGAGACAGATTTTTTTATATTGAAATATTGAAAAATTCCCTTTTGCTTTACAATGTAAATGATTATCCATCCTTTGCTTTTAACTGTGCAAGAGGCATAGAACAAAGAAACAGATTAGGAACAGAAACTTATCTACATAGAAGCCAGTTCCCAGGAAGTCCTCCCAAGAGAACAACTCCATGTGATCGCCCTGTGCAAGGCCCATGGCCTTCTGTGAGCACATGTCAGCAGGAAAACTCTTCCTCTTCCAACTGGATCCAGTGTTTGGGGTCCACAAATCAACTGACAGTAGACAGATTGAAAGAAGCAAAGACAAGGTTTCTTTACCTAGTATTCAGTGTTGAGTAACTCATTCAATAGCCAGAGATAAAAGGTTTATATTCCAAATTTAACAAAGGTAACAAAAGCTATGTGCATGAAGGGGCTTCAGTGGGAAGTTTGGAAGGTTCTATGTGGTTTTTGATGCTAATGGAAATGGACAGTCAGTCTCCATGGCAGTTGCATTTGCAGGAAATTCCCTTGGAGAGCAGTTTTAATGGCAGCTGCATTTTGTGGAAGTTCTGTTTTAGTCAGATAAGGGAAGTTCAAATATGATTTCTTTCTGCATCTTATTTAAACTTAAAAATGTTTTCATTTAAAAATAATCTTTATACCCACTTTGGAGGCTCGAATGGGAATCACAAAACTATTAGTCTATTCTGGATATGCACATATCCAGAGCTTGGAGGGTAATGGACATTCAATGACCTTCAAGAGTTTATTCATTATAAACACAGATTTATCCTTAAGGGCTTGACTAATGACCCTGCTTAAGCCACATTGTGAGATGGAGGTGGGGGGTAGAAACATCTCATGGCAGTAGCAAGCAGGAAAAAGGAATATAATATCATCTACAACACTACAAAAACCTACAATGGATGAGGTAGGTATTGAATTTCATATTTATCTCTCCATAAATTTGATTGATATACCCCTGCCACACCATCTATCAAACCTGAATTTGCCGGTATTTTTTGGCTTCTTCCCTTCAAGGACATTTTAATTTGGTATAAATTTAATAGAAATATTTGAGAGTTGAAGGAAAAATACAATTTTTCTGCACAGAGTCCCATGTCTCCCAATAGAAGGGAAATATTTAGTGTGTTTTAAAAGAATGAACTACTAAATACTTTTTGTAAGCTTTTGGATGAGATCATCAGGAAAAAAGAAAATTAGTTTCCTGAATAAAATAATTCAAAATTCTGCTTAAAAAAATTTTGTAAATGAGTTATATTTAATATAATTATAAATTTTATTAAGAGCAAATTTCTACTAGTTTCTGGATTTTTAAGGTGACAGTGCAAATCTCTAGCACATAAATGAATCTAAATACGTTGTCTCCAGCATTTCTATGTAGCCTGTTTTGAGCACAGAAGAAAAAGTACTATACCTGAATCAAAAATCACAGTTCATTTATTTAAAACCTCTACTGAAGCCACACCCATAAAAAGTATTAGCAGGAATCTCATACCTCCTGAGCCTGCCTCCAGGACTGTTTTAACGATTTATAATGCCCTGAGAGATTGAGGTCTATATATGAAATCTTAATTCTTGCTCTGAGCCTTACAGATTTTATCCAAGAACTAATAGTGTTAGTGTAAACTTACCCTAAAGGGTCAGACTTGCTAATGCACATTTAATTCCTTCCATGGAAGACCATCTCCCTTGAGAAAACTATCCAATCATAAAAGTAACAAAGATTTGCAGCAAGGATCTGACACTGAATATAGAATAAGTAGAGAATGAGATAGCTGGGTTTTGATCATAGCCCTTAACAAAATCCCTTTACCGCTGGGATTTTTGGTTAACCAAAGCTCATCACTTCTAATCTGGAGAAATTCAGGAGACCCTGAGGCCCAAATAGGAGAAAGTTATGTGGCCAACATGGCAAATATATCTTTAAAAGGAGAAATGTCATTACTTAAGGAAGGAACAAGTAGGAAGTTACAACGAAATTGTGATGTCTTAGAAGGAAACCATCATTTTTGCTTATAGTCTCTGAAGGTATGCTCTCTCATGTTCTGTGTTTAATGTAAAAGAAAATATAAATTCCTTTAGCTGATAATTCAATAGTTCTGATTATATTATTTTTTCAAAAAAAAATTTGCCATACTGGGGCTTAAACCTAGGGTTTCACATATGCTAGGCAAGCACTCTACCACTGAGCTACATCCCCTAGACATCTTTATTTTCATTTTTTATCTTAAGACAGAGTCTCACTAAATTGTTCAGGCCGATCTTGAATTTGCAATGCTCTTTCCTGAGCCTCCCAGGTAGCTGGGATTACAGATATGCACCACCGTGCCCAGCACATTTTATTAGTTTTATTGCTATGAAAAACACTCCTCAGGAGTTTTGTAGCATGGTCTCCAACAATATTCATTCTTTTATTAGGATAATAATAAGTAACCATTCTGAATAAATATCTCACCAGAGTATCAAGCTTATTGGAAATTATGACAAGCAGGTAAGGCTGAATTATTGTTATAGAAGTTTTGCCTTAAGATGGGGACCTAAAATTCATTAAGTGGGGCTGGAGCTGTGGCTCAGTGGTAGAGTGCTTGCCTCGAACGTGTGAGGCACTGGGTTTGATCCTCAGCACCACATACAAAATACATAAATAAATAAAATAAAGGTTTTAAAAAATCTTATCAAAAATAAAATAAAATGCATTAAATGTACTTTTCAATTTCAAGTGTACTTTCCCCCCCATATCTATAGATACTGGTGAAGGATAAATATTGCTTCATTTAATGATGCTTATGGTCTTTTAGAGAGAGATTATGCCGTAATCACAAAGCTTGGAATGACATGGCAAGGGATTCTCTGCCCAAACTTGCACAAATGAAATTGTCTACGTGTATCGGTCATTCCCCCCGCCGATTCCTAAAACAGCTGAAAAAGTTCTTTCTGGATGCCCAGTTCACATGAGGGAGGAGACTCCACAGGAAATGTGCTAGCTACCTTGACTTTCACTCCTACTGAGCTTTTGAGTCTTTCCGTTCAGGTCTCCCTCACCTTCCTGACCACCAATGTGACAGCCAGTTTTATGTTTCAAAGCAAGTATGTGTAGGACAAAGTATAAACTACTTTACTTGAAAATAGGTTTTTTTCTTAATACATACTACTAATATGTCAGGAGCTTTTTCTTGTTAAAGTTGACGAGTTCAAGAAACAATTTTGTTCTTTAGTATACCCTAAGCAGGCCTTTATGACTCACTTCTTTAACATTTACCTCTCCAAAGTAGTTAATTACTTTGTCAAGTAATTAATGATTTAGTTTAAGTTGGCAAATTACTCTAATTCCAGCAATTGTTTAATTATAACTGAAAATGCATATGGATGTCTTCAGAATCTATCTAATTACAAATAAAATTGCCCTCTTTTTGGAAACCCATTTCCCTTCCAAAGCTGTAGAGGTTCTCCACTCTTCCAAATGCCTTCCTCAAGTCCCCCTATTACTGAAGACACTTTACTCATATACATCCTGGTTTTTAGGTCCTTTGCCTCTTGTGTTATGGGCCAGGCTATATGGACAATGACCAAACAGACTCCATTTTGCCCTGAGACTCCATGTCATGTAAGAAATGCTTCTTTCATGGGAACACCCAACCCTGTACCCATCAATAGTTGCTTAGCATAGCACGTTTGACAACACAAAATGGCAATTCTTATAGAATGTAAAATTGTTCTCTTTTTGATTCCCATTTTTCCTGGACAATGTACCCTGTCAGAGAATCACTGTCTAGACATTAGCAACCATTCTTTAATTTGTACTCAACTAGGGTCATTTTGACCCACTTTCCCTTCTGCTTATGATTTTAGATCTCATGATGTTTGTTTATGGTTTGAATTATAGAAACAGCCACTTATGATTAATATGGTTTTGAACTATAAAAGGTGTACTCAAACCCTAGGAGGGGGTTAAAGGGTATAGACTTGCAGCCTAGCCCTTGACCCACAAGCTGCTGTGTGTCCACCTGCTTCCTTTATTTAGGTTACTTGTTTGGTCCCAGGAGACCTCTGAGTTAATGACTTCTAACAAAATTTTAGCTTACCCTGTCTACATTCTTTCATTTTTTTCCAAAAAGCATAAAAAAACACTCAAAGAAAAAAAAAGTATATAAACACCCTAAATTAGACCAAACTGCCAATCTGTTCCAAAATTTTTAAGAAATTTCATCAATAAGACAGAAAATGAATCTGAACTGAAAGGCAGGGAAAGAGCAAAATCCCTCAGCTATGCAATTGAGGTAGAATATAATCTTTCAGCAAAGGAATTAGAAGGGCAGGCTGCCATGCCTTGAATGTCTGTCCCTATCTCTGAAATGGAAAGTGCCAGAGCAGACTCAGGACAGCTTTTTGTTTTCTGCATGAGTGCAGGTTTGGGGGAGAGTTGAATGGTGCCACCCCACCTTCTGTTGCCCCATGGTAACTTCATTTTTGTATCTACCACATGGCAGCCATTCATAGAAAACTACTGGACAGGTTGGTCAGGAGAGGTCAGGACAAATGAAAATGGTCATGACCTCTTAGATCTTGGAGGATTCAGTACCCAGAAGAAAAGGAGGGAATGAGGGCAGAGATGGGAAGTCTCTGGTAAAAGTGCTGGCTAGGAGCTGTGGCTCTTCAAGTACTCTGTGTAGTTACATTATTGTCAAGAAGGATAAAAGCATTAAAAATGGCAATCGAGGAATTAGAGTTCATTGTATAGGCCAGTCAAGGGTAGAATGTAGATTGTATAGAACAGGATCAATGAAGTAGAGGGAAAATCTGAGATGCTTTTCTTGAATATCATGGGAGAATAGGGCAGGTAGAACGTACGAAAGACAGAAAATAGAGATCCAACTGGAGTCAGTCAATTTGTGTTTTTCAGAGTTAGACTTTATGAGGTTGCTGTGAATACTGAATTAGTGAATACCGAACCATTGTTCTTAGTGGAAATACAAGTTTCTGCAAGCCTCAGGTAACAAAAATTTTGGCAACTGTCAATACTAAGTTTACCTAAAGACACTTATTTTCTGTTAATAGACAGATATCATTTAGTATGTTTCTTACAAATAGTTTAGTATATGTAATATTTATTTTTAACATTCTTCACACTGTATGGCCTTTTGAAATATACAAGCCAGTAAACACTAACCAAGAAGGGTTTAAGCTTCCCTAATCCTGGGTAATGTGATTATAACTTTCTTTGGCTCTTTATTCACAATGCTACCTCCACACCTTTTTATGTTTTGCTTTTTGAGAGTTTTTTTTTTTAAAGCAATCTTAAGTTCACAGCAAAACTGAAAGGAAGGCATAGAGATACCCCACTATGCTTTATTTTTTATTGGTAGTCATCTCATGAACCCATGTACTTAGCCACTTATTCCATAACTCCTCATGCACCATAGATATCACTTCAGCACTCTCTAGAGCAACTTAGGTACAAAGTGGTAAAATTCCCCTTCCTTTTTCTGGATAGAATATATTGTTGGTTCATTAACATTGAACTCAAGCCACAGCACTAGTTCAGTGCAGGTCTATAGTCACCTAATAGTAACGTGTATTTCTTATTGGTAGCTTTTGAAATTGAGCACATTATGTGCCAGATTTTCTAAGTATTTTAAGTTCATGAAGTCACGTCTGCATAAAATATTATCTCACTTTGCAGAAGAGGAAGCTAAGTGACAGAAAGTTACCAGATAGATATTATGGATTTTTTAATTTCTCTTGGAATGTTAGAAGAAATTTATGTTTTGTATACATTTGAAATCAACATGGGTATCTAGTAAATAGAAATATCCCCTTCCTCTCTAATAATGTTCTTTGCCTGAAATTCTACCTGAATTTATAAGAGTTATCTGGATATTCTGGAGAAAAGTACTTTATTGCAAATATCCCTCATGCTTTTTTTTATCCTGTAGTGCTGGGGTTGGAATCCTGGACCTTGCATATACTAGGCAAGCATTCTACCATTGAGCTACACCTCCAGCACCTATATGTTCATTTTCTTAATAATGTTTTGATGAGCAGAAATTTTTAATTTGGATAATGATTTGTAACTTTATTTCCTTCTTAGAATCAGTGCTTTCTGAGTCATCTCTAAGAATCATTTGTCTACCTCACAGTCAAGAAGATAATCTCATTTTCCCCTAGAAGCTTTTATGCTTAAGTTTATTATCCACCCTAAATTAATTTTGTGCCCCATGACTTCCTTTTTTTACAAAAGCATGTCATCTGCCTCCTTTTGTTTGCTCTCTAGAGACATGCAAGTAGTTGTTTTGTTATTTGCTTTTAAATTTTGCCTAGCCTATAAATATTAGTTGGATCAATGCATTTCAAGCTACTTCTCCATTAACAGAACCTTTTCCAACCTCTCAGGCCAGGGAACCTTGGTGATAATGCTTAACTAGCTAATTCCTTCTTCTAGTCTGATGCGCAACTAACTTGCATTTCAAGTTGTGCCATGCTCTGAGAGTTGATGTACCCCAGAACCAGGCCTACAATTGGTCTTTGAGAAACATGAGAAAATTTAGATTGGGTGACACAAAAAGTGTTTGTTTCATTTTATTATATTCATTTATTTTGGTGTCGGGGCTTGAACCCACGGGTGCTTAACTATTGAGCCATATCCCCAGCCTTTTTTTAAAAAAAATATTTTATTAGAGACAGGGTCTCCTTGAGTTGCTCATGGCCTCTATAAATTGCTGAGGCTGACTTTGAACCTGAAATCCTCCTGCCTCAGCCTCCTGGAAGAGTGTTTGTTTTAAATAGAAGGATAAACAATCCTACCTTAGAGAGTACAGACAGTAGTCTAGGGCTCACAAAAAAAAGTAGTTTTGTCACTTATTACTTTGGGTATTTCTATAACAGTTTATTCATTTTACTGGATCTTTTAGTTTGCAATAAATCATTTCTATAGCAGAGAAAAAATACATGGGTAAAATGAAAAATTAAGTAGTGAATTTCCATTTCTTAGGAAAGTTGATAAAAAGCAAGTACTTTGTTCATATTTACCATCCGATATGGGAGCAAATCTAAGCCAGGCGTGGTGGTGCCCATCTGTAATCCCAGTACTTAGGGAGGCTGAGACAGGAGAATCGAGTTCAAAGCCAGCCTCAGCAATGGTGAGGCACTAAGCAACTCAGTGAGACCTTGCCTCTAAAGAAAATACAAAATAGGGCTGGGGATGTGGCTCAGTGGTCGAGTACCCCTGAGTTCAATCCCCAGTACCAAAAAAAAAAAAAAGGGAGTAAATCTAACAGCATAAATTGTGAAAACGAGCATACAAATTTGCTCAAGAGAAACCAGCATCTACTTCAAAAGTTAGTAGTTCTATTGACCAGTTAATAGATTCATGTGAAGACAATGCTTAACACACCCACAAAGGGGACTTGCTATCACTTTATGCAGTACAACATTTCAGTTAGAACAAACAGCTGCTCTAGATTAATTTCTGTTCTAAGCTTTCATACTCATATACAAATAAAGCAATAGCTGTTAATGTATTGGCTCTGTTAACTGAAATAAAACTTTAAAAATAGTTCAACTAAGCCAGTTTCATATCAGTCTCATCAGAGGCCCCCAATAGATGAGTAGAATAATTTTTAAATGACTTGTTCTTTTCATCAAATTTTTAAAATTAAAGTTAGATTCTTTTAAAATTTATCCTTTCAATTGAACATCCACATTGTCTGAAAGTTGTTATAAATTTGTTATACATTTCAACACAAAATATAAAGTTACATGTTTTTGTTGATATTTTAATAAAAATTGTTTGGGAAGGCAGCACTTCATTAAAAATATTTTTATTATATGAGGATATTAATGAACAAAATGCATTTGGAATTGTTGGTGGTATACATATAATTCAAAATAGCATTTGATATTTTGCCAATTGAAATAGAAGTTGCAGTTATCCAAATTTTCAAGTACTTTTACATATACATAGAACAATTAAACTATATAATTTTTGTCTTAGGCTGATGCTAAATATAAAATAAATACTTCATCATGGCACTATGTACCTTCTCTTTTATCTGCTCAATGCCAATTAGACTTTAATGTATCTGAGAATCTAAAGAACTACTTTTTTATTCATTTTGCAAATAAGTCCTCTAAATTCCAGAATGATTTTGTTCAAAATCATTGGAAAATTTTGAGTCAAAGTATTCAGTGATTGAAGTGCCAAAATACTCACGCTTTTGAAGCTTTTATTGAATTGCTATTATTGAAAACAAAGCTTGCAAACACAAGGCATTTAAATGTATTTCTTAATGGGAAAGGAGCCATTGAACAAATTGAATAATAATAGCTCAAATGGAATACAATATTAAAATTTGAAATTCTATAATTGTGCTTCAGAATGGTGCTTTCCAAACTATGGTGGTAAAAAACCAGTTTTTATTGTGTTTTAAATTTCAATTCTTTACAAAATGACATTTTTGGAAAGTATAATAAAAAGAAGTTAACATAAAAATGAAGGAAGATATACAGAATGCAAGACCACATTTAAAAATTGTCTTAAGTGAACATCAAATTAAATTTCAATATGTATAATTAGAGTAATCATAGCAGAAACATAAAAGAATTTAAAAAATTATACGAGCTACCTCTTAAAGTGTGAATGTAGGTAACCAATATAGAGAAATACTAATAGATTCATAAATTTTTGTCATTCTGCAATCATAAATAATGAAAAATTATTATTGGAATATGATTTTCTATATGAAACACTATATGCAAAATGTGAACAAATATCACATATAGTAATGTTTATTTTTTCATAAGACAGTTAAGTTTGAATCTTAATTGCTAATTTACCTAATGTAGGTTGGATCAACAGCAATGCTACTTTCAAGAGATAAGACATATTAAACTGTTTTCCTGTTTTTACTAGTATAGAAACACAGCAAAAAAAACCCAGTGTAACAAATATATTGATGGAAATAGAAGAAGAGATATTTTTCTTTGAAATTTCAATGATCTCATATTATCATTTTCAACTTTTATTTAAAATAAAATAAGTGATACTGGATTTTCAAAATGTATATTTAGTCCTTCATACATGAGAAGTCTTGAAAATTTGTCTTATAAGGAGATAGCTATGTTTGTTATATTATTTTGTGAAATGAATTCATTTTCTACATAGGATCTTCTTATGATAGAAAGTGAAATTCAAAACACTCCATCAAATTTGTAAAAATGAATTTGGTGATAAACTTTTTTTTTAAATATTTTTTTTAGTTGTAGATGGACACAATGTCTTTATTTTATTGCTTTGTACGTGGTGCTGAGAATCGAACCCAGGGCCTCACGCATGCGAGGCAAGCACTCTACCACTAAGCTACAATCCCAGCCCCTGGTGATAAACTTTTATGGATGTATAGCATCAAGATCACCACCTGCTTCATTGGTAATTATTGTCTAATCATGTAAAATGTTATAACAATCAATAGAAGCTCTTTCTTTCAAGCTTCTAATTTAATCTTTGCCCTATAGTTTTATTTGGCATTGAAAAATCTGTTACCTTCCTTCAATATATGCATGAAATAAGAGTCTTAATAATTATGACTATATCAGATAAATAGGTAAGTGTCTGTTTACATCTCAAAAAAAAAAAAAAATGAGACCACATATTTTATTTCGCAGAAGCACATTCCTGACAGAATTTTACCTTCAGTAACAATTGTACCTCCGCATGCAATAGCTGTTGTATATGATCAACCTCTGTATAATCACATGGTAGAGAAAATTCTTGAATTTAACATTGGAGACTGGGCTTGGTGGTACACACCTCTAAACCTAGCGACTTGGGAGACTGAGGCGGTGTGGGGGGAGGGAGTTTAAAAGTTTGAAGCCAGCAACTCAACAAGACCCTCAGTAAGTTAGTGAGAACTTGTCTTAAAATGAAAAATAAATAAAGGCTCGAGATGTAGCTCAGAATGGTAAAGCACCCCTCGATTCAGTCTCAGGGACAAAAAAAAAGAAGAAGAAGAAGAAAAAGAAATTAACATTGGAATAAAAGTAGAATGAAGTCAATTGGTTTTCTTTACTCTGAAATCAGTCCCAACACATCATCACCATTTGGTATACTACTGCTACAATATTCAAAAGAAGCATATCTTTTCAAGCGTAAAAGCAAAACTTATTTTGCCCTCATGAAATAGACAACAAAAATAAATAATGCACATGTATACTCACACTAGTAAACAAAACAGCCCATATAAGTTATGTAAGTGTAGTTGGTTTAAAATCCATTAAAGAGCTGAAAACTAAAAGAAACCTCCATGACCAAACTCCAGATAATGCCGAGTTCTCATATCAGAGAAAAGATCCACAGCTGCTGTCATGCCTGAGTGGACTGGAAAGAGGGGAGATCTGCCACTAATAAAAGTAAATAAGGAACCGGCTTAAGCACCCCAGGGCTGTGTGTGAGCTGGACAGAATCCCGAGAGTCCAAGATATAAAGGAGTACTGCACTACCCTCCAACCCTTTCCCTCACATCTTTAGGGAATAATGAGTGTGCCCTAAAATTGGGGCAGAGAAGGAGAGTTGAGGGAAATTGCACTCTTGCATAAATGTGGGAGGGCGGGAGAGTGGAGAGAAGCCTCTGGGGTGATCTCTCCTTCTCAGAGCATCAATCAGCTATATCCACCGTCTGGAGGCCAAGAGTAATGCGGCAGGTATTTAAAAGATGACTCAAGGCAAAGCAAGTAGGAAGGTGAGCAAAAGAACTCCCAGATCACACCTCCCCCGCCCCCACCACCAAATGTTGGCAACCACAATGTAAAGTAAGGAGAGCTTTCCACAGTAGAGAAGGTACATTGGAGCTCAGCCATGAAATGCAGTGCTGGGGCCCCAGTCTCTGCTGAAGGGAATGGTTAGTTAAATTTTAGATCCCGAGATGCATCTTCACCATTGTTTTATTGACCCAATAGCCATTTAGATTTACCCACATAATTCCTCTTTCTGTTGCCTTACATTTCTTTCCAATTCTTTTGAATTCCCTTGTGGAATCATTTTTCTCTACTTAAAAACCATTCTTTAGCACTTCCATAGAAAAAGTCAACTTAATATTAGCAAAATGTCTTTATTGTGCCTCTATTTTTGAAGAATATTTTTGCTGCATAAAGATACTTACTATGTCAATAGAACTAAGAGTATAAATGCTCCTTTGAAGGTGAATTCCTTGAAATTCCAGAGGATTTCTCTTTTCATGATCAGGTCATACCATCCCTGATTTGAACACTATCTTATAGGGAAGCATATGTTTAAAATAGACAAATTGAAGATGTTTCATGGTACCAGGCTCCTTATAGTCCCAACATTTTATCAGTATTACAAGATTTGGGGGACTGAGCCCAGCGATTTCAGACTGACCTAACCAATCCTTTATCTAAGCTTGTGCAATACCCCTTGACACCAAAACCAAAGGAGAGACAGAGGTCTATGGTATCAGCACCAATAGAAAAAAGATTTATCATTTCTTATAATACTCCTAACCTGCTTTAAAGAAGAGTTCAAGAGTGGGCTGTTACTAAAATAATTATCCCTCCCTTACTAGGATTGTCTGATCCTCTGGATAAAGCTCTTAACAGTTACCATCTTAAATTAGTCTGAATCATTTTTTCTGTAGCAGCCCCTTCTGGTACCTAAAAGATTTCCATGTTGTTAACCTTGACTTCCAGTCATTAAAAAAGGTGGGAGAATCCTGACCTGGAAAAAAAAGGGCTTCTGGAAAAATCATTACCATGCCATTCACAGAAACCAGGGATGTAATAGAGTAAAGAATAAATATTGGTCTGGTCAGAGTTTGGCTAGGAGAGGGGTTCAGGAGGAAAAGAGGAACAGTTGTCTTCACCAGGCATGCAAGACTGAGAGCAACCACTTCCATTAGTTTTATAATGATAACACAGACTGTCCTATGACCTGCATAGTACTTCTTAGCTCACAGTATCATCCAGTTAGCATTGACCCTCCCCTTTAGAAACCAATCAGTCCAAAGGGTCACTCTCCTTCTGTTTTCAAACCCCAGTAACTTCTCAGGCCAATGCATACAACACTTAAAAAAAAAAAAAAAAAAAAAAGACTTTCTTTGTATACTAAGATGCAAAGAATTTTTCAGAATTTTCCTTGTCTTCTCCCCTTCCTGTACTATGTCAATAAAACTCTGCTTTCTTGTATTGGAGTAACAGACTTTCTACAAATAGAGTAGATTACAAAATACAAAAACATATAGATACAAAATACATCCAAATGGGTTATAGATTAATTACAAATATGCATGTGTGGCTTACAAAAGAAGCAAATACTCAAGCCAAGCCTGAGAAGTTATAGCAGCAAACTGGTTTTATCATTAAGCATTAAAATGTCTGATTGTTTGATAACTCAGTATTTTCTCCCCAAAGAACTCAAGAGGGTTAGAAACATATTTAAAAATGGTGATTTAAAATATTCCAGTAATTATAAATAGTACTGTGTCATGGTTAGTTTGAAAATTTAAAAGAACATGCCAGTATAAAGTAATGAGGTTTGGTATAGATGAACACTAGAAAAACAAACTTGGGTTGAGGCCAGCTTTGGCGATCCATAACAGTGCCAAGCAAGGAAAATCACTTAAACTCTCAGACCTCAATTTTCTCAAATATAAAATAGAATAATAACATCTGTCATGCTTTACTGAAAATGTTACCAAAAGAGTAAAATTAAATAACTAATTTAAAAACATTTGTAAAATTGCAAAATACTACCCAAAATTAAATAAGGATAATTGTACATAAGCTTTAGGTTTTATGCAGGCTTTCTTTTTTCATGGATTTACACTGTTCTACTCTGCTGTCCCCACATATACCTATCCTTATTTCCCATGCCAAAAAGTCAAAATGTTATAGCTCCTCGAAACTAATCAATATGTTGTAAATTGAAGCTTCCATTCAACTTGTTACCTAAATTCCAAAAACTGTAGGAAGTGGGGTTGGGGATTCAGAGGTGCAGCACAGCAAGTCAACTTCAATAAATGTCAACAGCAAGAAATCAACTATTCCCAATGCTTGGGGTAGCTGTATGAATCAAAAAAATAATTCATCTAAAATGTAATTTTGCATGTGATTAATCTATCATCTGGTCTGATTGCCTGTGGTACATTTTTATAATTATAAATTGAATGGAGAATAAAGATAATTCAAATAATCTTATTGGCTAAAGCACAGGGCATTAATTCAGCTTATAATAGCAATAATGACCTCAGCCCAGGACATTTCCAGGCAATTAATGACTGGTTGGAGTTAATGACCCGCATTTCAGCCAAGGACCATCAACTTCTCCTAGCTGGTCATCAATCCTCAGAAAATGCCCAGCGCTCAAAGCCAGTCAGACCCATTCAGAGCTTGACACCAACCCAACTTTATGTTTTAAATAAGTGTGTTGCTTTACTCTTCTCCCTCAAAGTTCATTTAGCTTGTAAACTGGGCTAAAATGATCTTATTGTTGATTAACAAATTAACTCATCCACAGTTTATAGGGACAACTCAATGTCACAGTATACTTTAAATAGTCTTAAAATATTGAAGACATGGTACAGACCCGAAGTACAGGACTCACTTTTCGAACTCTAGAACTGCTTCACCATTAGTCCTGCTAAGGAGATTCTGGATTATGAGTCCTCTTTTTCATGTTCTTAGTTTATCTCTCCCAGACAGAAAATTGGATTTAACCTATAATATAATACATATTTCTGCTTCCTACTTAACAAGCTGCCCTGCTTCACTTTAAATTCTTTTCCAGGATGAGGAGACACAGCAGAGAGAGACTTGATGGTTAATATGCAAGCCCAAGCGATACCCGTGACAATATCATCAGTCATTTCAAGTTCCTCTAGAGTGCTTCACATATTTTTTCCATCTCACAGGAGGCATATGAAACAGATGACCTGGATCACCAGCACAGCACACACAGGCTCTTGCAAGCCGTTCAAGCAGAGAGAGGGACTGGGCCGGTGGGCCTCCATCTCTACAGGAGATCACCAGGATGCTGCTCTCACCAGGAGCCAGAGACCTCCGGAAAAGCAATGCAATGTCTCATTGAGTTTGCCTCCCACCAACTAGCTCCCCCTCCTTCTGATTTCTTGCTGTTTTAATCCATATGGGAAAGACAGAAGTCACGAAATGACACTGTGTAAAGTGGCCTGTACAGTAGGTTCTCTGGCCTGGAAGTCATGAACTCCTAACACCTATGGTGTTAACCAAGGAGACGATGTCTTCATTCAGGGATCACACTTGTCCAAGACCTGTAGCTCTTCTTGCCATCTTCTATTCATTATCTGTTTGAAAAGGCTAACCCTTTAAAATAGTATACTACATTCAAATGGGCAATTCGTTACCATTATTACTTACATTAACAGCTAATGTCCACAATAGACCTCAGGCTGGCTTTGCAAAGTCACCATCTGTCAAAGGAAGGAGAATGACCCTCAGTAGAATTGCAGCCTCCCAGAAGGCATTTCTCATCAAGGAATGGGGTATGTGTCGCCAAAAACGTCACTTCATCAAAGAAGATTAATGATAACAGTGGTCAAAATAACATTAATAATTATAAATAATCACTTACTCTTATAAAGTAAAGGAAAACATTATATTCCAATGTTGTCTTATTCACTAAGAAGATGAGTATCTATCATTAAAACCATTATTCCTGCTATCACAAAGCAGATATGAAATAACTCAAAACGGTTGCAATGAACACTTACGAATTGCTGATTTGATGTATGATGGAGCCGGAAAAAACAGAAAGTCCAGAATATAGGATGTTCCCCCTGTCTTAGTGTATCTGCACTCAGAGGCCACATGGGACAGTAGAGATACTAAGGATTGGCAAGCAAGCTTAGGAAAAGAAAAAATAATATGTAAAGTTTTGCTAAAGTAGATTTGATGTACTGGGATATATATTTTAGTTTAATCAAAATCATGTAAATCAATACTAAATTGGGGGCAAATTAATAAAATATATAGAATAAAAATTAAATTTAAGAAAAAAGTACTAATTTTTATGTCAGTTCATAAAAAGCTGCTGATGATCAATCAAGAGCTATAATCTAATTTCTAGAAAAAATTGGAATACATATGCTGTAGCTAAAATTGTAACTAGATACTATGGTTTAGATTTGATGTATCCTCCTAAAACTCATGTGTAAGACAATGCAAGAATTTTCAGAGGTGAACTGATGAGATTAATAGAGCTGTAATTTAATCAGTGGATTAATTTACTAATATAGATTAATTTGGTGTTAACTATAGACAGGTTGAGTGGCTGAAGAAAGTGCACTGGGGACATGATTTGGGGATTTATATTTTGTCAGTGGGGAGTGAAACTCTCTGTCTGCTTAATGGTTAACCTGAGCTGCTTTCTTCTACCACACCCTTCCTCTATGATGTTCTGCTCCACCAAGGGTCCAGAACTATAGAGTCAGACAACCATTGCCTGAACCCCCAAAATCATGAGCCAAAATAAAATCTTCCTCCTTTAAATTTGTTCTTCTCACGTCTTTTGGTCACAAAAATGCAAAGCTGATTGAAATACAATTGGTTTAAGACCAAATTTTCTATGCTGGAGTTCAGAAGTTTCCAAAATCTTGAGCCCAATTTACCTGAGCTAGGAAATGCATGTGTGTCTTTCTTAACACAAAACCTATAGTCCTTCTACCTCACTATGGCTCATGTGCCAAAATCCTATTATTCCATACAATGCTGTTTCAATTTCACCCAGTGGGATTTTGCAAACCATTTAAATGTGTGAACAGAAGAAATTTAGTTCACTGATTCTACATTACTAACAGTTATGGACTGTGCGTTTGTGTCCCCAAAATTCATATGTTGCAACCCTACACCTCAATAGAATGGTATTCAGAAATATGGCCTTTGAAAAGTAATTAGGTCATGAGAGTAGAGCCCCTATGATGGGTTTAGTGTCATTATAAAAAGAGGGCTGACTCACTAAAGATCCGCCATGTGAGGTTATTAGAAGTAGACAGTCTGCAACTCAGACAAGATCCCTCAGCAGAACCTAACAATATTGACACCCTGATTTCTGACTTCTAGACCTCAGAGGGGTGAGAAATAAGTTTCTGTTGTTACTAAGGCACCCTATGTATGGTACTTTGTTATAGTAACCCTAAGATACTTTCTAACTTCAGCCACCCCACCCTCCATCTCCTTATAAAGACACAAGCCACACTCAACCAAGGGCCTTGCCCTGATCTACTTCTAAGGACTCAAACCACACTGAAACAAGGGCCATGATAAACATCAAAGTCCTGCACGTGTCAAAACGTCTATGCTATAAGAACTTCTCCTAGCCTATGAACTATCTTAAGTGAGAACAGGGAATGGATCTTATTTAATTTTGTATGCCCAGCACCTTGTAGAGAAAATAACACCTGGGATTATTTCACTTAATGTTAGTCAAAGTTTTTATGACTGAATGGGTGGGTAGGTGAAAGGATGGACAGATAGACAGATAAATGAGTAGTTGGAGGCATGGATGGAAGGAAAGATGGATGAATAGGTAGATGCCTGGTTGTGGTACTAGCCTTTAAAATCAGGATCAGGTCCTCATTCCCCTGGTGTTCAAGTCTGAATACCCAAGAAACACTGAGACAAGAGCAAAAAGTAAATTTTATTAAGAGACAGACGAGAAAAAGGAGAGAGAGACAGAGACAGAAAGACAGAGAAACACTGAGAATTCCTTGGAGAAGAGGGATTATGGGAGTGGGGGTGTCTTGCGCCTTTATAGATTTTAGGTTTCCTTCCTTCTCATGCCTACATGACTAAAAAGTGGGAATAGACCAAAAGGCAGGAAAAGAGCCATCCAGGGTGTGATTGCTTACATTGGAAAGTGTGATCGTTCCCTTCCCCAGAGGTGTTAGCCACTGGTTGATGGAAAAGTGCTCTACTTATTTCCTTTTCTTTGATAATCAGCTATCTACATGTCTCTTGAGCCTGTCTCAGTTTGATGGCAGGCTGACTGGCTGGATGGATGGATGGGAAGATGTAAAGTATCTAGAGAAGTGCCTGATACATATAATAAATTATAACTGTATATTTCTGTTCTCTGATAGCATACAAATATCTATTTTTATATAGTGAACATTTGTATCAAAAAAATTCCACCCATTTAAAGTATCTTAATAATGTACATGAAATACTATTTTTCTTATGATAGAAAAAATATACACATTGTTTCACATGTTTTGTTTGTTCAGAGAACCAATCTGCAAATACATTCTACATAAAACCTGACCCTTTATATTAAAAGGTAAGCAATAATCCTTTAAAAAATCAGTTATTTGGCCTAAACTGGAATAAAAAGATATACTTTTAGTAGTGAAAAATATCAATTGAATAAGGGTCATGGGTTCTGTTGGGTTAGAAATTAGGACAGAGTATGGGTGCGTGGCTTGCCTCTGCTTCATGTTCTCTAGTATCTCATCTAGGAAGACTCAAAGACATCAGGGGAACCTGATGGTTGGGGACTAGAACCATTGGGAGTCTCATTCACATGTCTGGCACCTGGGCTGAGATGTCTTGCACACTGAGCTCAGCAGGACAGTCACTCAGAGTGCATAGAGCAGTTGTGCTTCCCCCAAACATGACAGCCTCAGGGTAGTTGAACATATAACTAGACAACTTATGGCTCCAGTGCAAAGGTTCTAGTGGGCACGGCAGAAGCCTTATTGCCTGTTATTACTCAGCCTTGATGGTCATATACTATTACTGCCATCATATTTTATTGTTTGAAGTAGTTACTAGTCTACCCAAGTTTCTAGGCAGGAAACATAAACCTCCCTCCTTGATGGAAGGCATGTCAGAGTTTTACATGTTTAAAACCCCTTCAGCACTAAGTGTTAGAAACTCAAGACTAGAATCCTATGCAAGGCAATCTTATCTTAATTCATTTCATCACTCCTTTGGCCCTCGTTTTCATTGATGTATATTATTCACTTTTAGGTGAGAAATCAGATCTCTATCCCCCCCATCATGTGTGGAATGTTCTGGCAACATGGTAGCAAGAAAACTCCACCTCTTTTCCTGAATTCAGTGCTAATCATGGATTATGCCAATTTGGAGTGAGGAATCCTTGGCACTGGCTGGAACAGTGGCAGGGAGCCTTCCTGATGTTCTGAATATTAATAGAACACATGCTCTGTTCAGGGCAAAGGAGGTGGGCAGAGTATAATAGGCTGCAACTGGGCAAGCATGCGGAAAGCAGCGACCCACAATAAACTTCCACCTACCCCACAGCACTCCTTCTCCTTAGGATCTTGTCCACTGGCATTAATGCTTCTTCCAGAGGGCGAGAGTTTTCTGGGAAAACTCAGAGCCAGGGGAAAGCAGAAGTTTCCCGTGGATTCAGATTGTTTGAGATATGTTGTTTGGGGCTAAAGGACTCCTGTGAGAGACTCTTCCTTAGCTTCATCAAGGGTCTTTAGAAAATAGGTGGGTGGGTGCTGAACCTTGGGTCAGGGCACAGAGATCTTGGGACTTGAGACCCACTGGCACCAGGAGTTGAGGAGGTCACAGTGTGGAGTGCCAGGATTCCAATGACACCATACATCCCATCCAGCAGGACATCAAAGCAACTTACAGTGATGAGAACCAGTATCCTGGTTCAGCTGGTGTGTGCACCTGGGACTGAGTGCCAGAGGTGATGCATCCTGCTCACCCTGCCAGAAACTAATATGCCTGAGTGTCCTGTAGGCAGTCACCTGTGGTCAGTAACCTTGTGCTTACCTGCATTCACATCACCTCATCCACTGGCCCCAAATGCCTTACCATGTAAGAGAAAAAAGGTATAACAACCATCTCCACTCCCATAGTATCACCCAGCAGCAGCTGGCAGACCCAGTTGTAGTGTTCCTTTGTGTACATTGTTCAGGATACAGCAGGACCTTCAGCTAAGCTTGATAATACTATACTTTCATTAAGCCCTTATTATGTTTTATGAATTAGAAACAATGCACATTCTCTATTTTTATCAACATAACAATCCTGAACTTAAATATCAAGTATCCCATACATTAGTACTGCTAAGTATGCATGGGTTTTACATGGTGACAGGTGAGTTTGGAAAATGCTGATAGTCTAAACAGTGATATAAATGGTAATTCTCCAATAAAGGCATCCACGTAGAATTTCCTAACCTTACTTAGTCACAGAGCAACTTGGAGTAACTGGGTGTTTTAAGGAACACAAATTTGAAGCTTGAACAGATGGTATAGAAGTGAATCAACATAAAACATGGTGTCCTATGAGGCATGGTCTAAGAAGCATTTGGAAATAGGTAGAGTTTAAGCCATCATGGTGGAACTCATGCCACTGTCTTAGAAAATGGACACTTATGATATACTCAGGATGGCCAGTGATTCCTGAAGGTAGCTGAGGCTTATTCTTAGAAGCATGGCATCTACTTTGAAACTTCCCAGAGAAGGCTGCAATGATACCACAGGAGCAAGGAGCTTTATCTGCTTCTCACTTCCAGTCACATGTGTGAAGTAGAAAGATGCTGAGCCACTGAGATGTTCCCAGGCTGCCCCTCTGCTATGTCCACTTTCTCCAAGAATGTGGAAGGCTCTTTCCTGAGTGCAGTACTACATGGATCCAGGACCAAAGCTGCTAGGTATGTTGACACCCCAGGACCCATACAAGCTGCAATCCAACCCTCATTCTGTTTGTTTTTCTAAATTTCTATCCTAAACACAAACTCTTCCTTTTCTCCTTCTGATATCATCAAAATATTTCTGTCTGTTTTGCAACATTTAGATATCTTTTATACAACTTCATATTCATTCCACCAAATGCCTTTGAAGAACTCCCATCTGTGATTAAAATATTTCACATCTTCTCAACTGTCTAGTGATTCTCGTCAGATTAAAACTGACCATATGTTTAGGACTTAAGACAGGTCAGGAAGGACATTTCTTTTCATATCACCTAACATAAAGGTAGCCTTAGTTAAATTCTACACTTCCCTAAAACCAGGCCTTACTTTGAAAATGGTGTAATCATGGTATGAGAAATCATTTATTCAGTAAATTATATATGCATGAACATTTGTGGGATGATGGCAAACATGGGTCTGAGCAATATCCAACTCATAACAGAAGTTGAACATTTAGTCCTCTCAGAAGAACCTATTACTGCCCACATTTCACATTTGTGGAAACATACTTAGGTCAAAGTAGGAGTTGTAGTTCCAACAGCCCAGCTTCCAGAGTATTCAGTTTTAACAAGGAGTTCTCAACAAAAAACACTTTTACCATTTTAGAGTTTAATTACCACTTCTATGACCATAGGCTTGATAAGCATACAGCATTTTCAATTGAAATTGAACATGGTCCATGATGGGGCTGCCTTCCTACCAACTCTTCAGGAGATCTTTGGAACATGTTGCTATGGGCAAAGACTTGTTCATGGACCCATGTAATTATAAGATCACAGTTTTTTTAAAAAATTAACTATACAACTTGGAGTTATTTAAAATGCTTCCATCCCAAATCATTATCAAAACACTACAAAAACTAAAACTTTCACAACTATATTTTACATATTGAGAGCAACTTTCTGGATAAATTTAATTGGAGAAAATCTGTTATATGAACATAATATTTATTCTTTTATCTCCAGACACTGACAAATAATAGATATGATTAAAAGCAAGACAAATTATTTTTACTTTAATTTTTTTCTCTTGGCTCAAGGTGAAAAAGGGCAAATGATTAAAATGACACATGGTACATTTATTTTTAAGGTAGCAATTTCTGACCACTAAAGGAAAGGACGGGAAGAAGCTGCCCAAAACAGCTCTTGGAGTCCCAGATCTGCAGACATGCAAGAGCTGGAGGGTACACAAAGCCTCCTGTTCTACCCTGAGAATTTCTTTCTTTCTCCTGTGTGCACTTGACTTTACAAAATTCAGTGTGAACAGAACCCAAAGATAAGATCAATTCCACATGGGTGCACTATGCTTTTATGTAAGTAGCATTCCTGATATTACAAATCAATGCTCCAAAATCCCATGTGTTCACTCTCCACCACCTTTAGCTGCTACCAGAAGGAGCTGTTGGGTGGATAGGCTATATGGTATATGGTGAAGCATCCAGCCACTACTGCAGGCAAGCACACCCCTACCTGCTGGCCCAGATCGTGCTTCCCTGAACATGGGATTATTGAAATGAAGCCAGAGAACAATACAACACCTTGCCAGAGGTGTCTTCTCCAAAAGCTGCCACCCTCCACCTCCACACACTTCAGGGAAGAGCTTGAAGACCAGGAAAAGGATTTCTTCTGGCCAAAGCAACCTGCACAAAGTGAATCAAGTCTATACTGGCTCAAAGGGAGTATCTCCATCTATACTACGTCAAGGAGAGCAAGTTCCCATCTACACTGGCTTAAGGCAAGTGAGTCCCATCTACACTAATAGATGAGCTAATATATACAGTGAGCAGGAGAGGGAGGCACAGTGGTCCAGGCCTTGGAGAGGATGGCTGCTGGGCTCCAGCCCTTGCCTTCAGGCCTCTCTCAAAAAAAAAATAAAACCATAACCAAACCAAACAAAAAACTGCTTTTTCAAAATTTTTGCAATATCAATTTTATTATACAATTTGTGAAAAAATAAAAATAAATTTCTCCCAAAGCATGGGAAAAGGACAAAGAGCAGGGCAGGGGTAACTGTCCCATGGAAAAGTCTGTATGATGTGTCTTTGCAGGTGGGGGCAGAGGACACTCCTGGTGGATGCAGATGTGCTGCTACCTGGAATCCATGCAGAGAAGCCTGAGCCCGGTGGCCCATCTCACTTCCACACCTTGATGTCAGCTTCCACAGGTCTCAGGGTCTCCTGGCTGTCCATCCATTCTGTCTGCCTGGGCTGGGCATTTCCATTGGTGCCATTCTGTTTCTGGACAGTGTCTGACAAAAGCAGGGTATGCAATTCAGTTGTCACAAGCATTTGGCGATCCCCTCTTCACCCTCTTCCGAACCCTGCTGCTGTGGTGGGATTGCCCTGTTCAGGTACCTTGGGAGGATGAGCTGCTGGGCACAGGGTCATGTTGGGAGGCTTGGCTGGGAGGGGGTGTGTCCACGTGGAGGAAGCCGAGATGGATGGCAGGCAGGCTGGTACTTGCAGCGCCCTTCTGCTGGGACTTGCAGCGCCCTTCTGCTGCTGCAGCCCACAGGGCGAGGGAAGGGCAGGCTCACTGGAACACTTCTTGGGGCAGACCATGGGAGGATCTGCAGGGCCCACTCCCTGTGTTCTCTTGTGCTTGAGGATGAGGTAGGTCGCCATGCATTGTCAAATCTTCAACTGGCCATGGACACCCAGGAATTATAGGGGTGGTAACCCATGTCAATCATGATGTTCATAATTGTGGGATCCAGGAATTTGGGGAGTGCCTAACGAGAAGGACTGGGCAAAGCAGTTTCCTTGCCCTGGCTCAGCCACGGGTGCCCCATTACCTGCTCTATGGTGGGCCTCCGGATGGGATCCACTATCAGGATCTCATTTATGAATCTCTGTGCTCCCTTGGACACCTGCAGGGGAATGTCATACGTTCCCTGTGTGACGAGCTTCTTCACCTGCATTCTGCTGGCTGTCCTAAATGGGCATCTCCCTGTGAGCATAAAACAAAGAATGATGCCCAGGCTCCAGATGTGTGCTGGGGGGCCCTTGAATTCTTTCCCCTGGGTGAGTTCAGGAGCAAAGTAAAGGCAAGTGCCCCAGATTCTCTTCAGCTTCTCCCCAGCTGTGAATCTGGTGCTCAGGCCAAAGTGGTTTACTTTGACATTGCTGCTGGCATCCACCATTACATTCTCTGGATTCAGGTGAAGGTGCACGATTCCCTGCTTGTGGCAGTAGTACATTGCACGCACGATCTGCCGGAAGTCTGCAGGCCTCCTCCTCCTGAATGCCATCAGATAGGATGAAGTCCCATAGCCGTCCCCCACCTGCATGTTCCATTATCGTGTAGAAATAGTCAAAGGTCTCAATGACCTGGAAGTGCTAGATCCCTTTTCCGTGATCCAAGGCCGCCATCATATTGGGTTCAGAGAACAAGGGGAATTTCAAAGCTACTTTTGTCAAGACCTTCACTGTAACCTCTTCCTGGTGAGCAGATGGCGTGCAAGTATCACCTGGGAGAATCTCCCTTGCCCAAATGTCCTGCAGGACCTTATAATGGCCAGTGAAGGCGGGCTCACAGCAAGAGCCCTACCTCTGCAGCACTACACTCTTCTGACTATACTCACTGCTCATCCTAAACCAGAACAAGGATGCTAGCTTAAAAAATAATAATAAATCAAAAAAAAGGGGGGGGGGACACAAATCAAAAAACCAATATCCAAAGACCACAACCACCAGTCACCAGCCATCAACCACAAAACACACTAACTATCTGGGAGTCCAAGGCAGGAGGATCATGAGTTCAAAGCCAGCCTCAGCAAAAGGAAGGCCTTACGCAACCCAGTGAGACCCTGTCTCTAAATAAAATACAAAATAGGGCTGGGAATGTGGCTCAGTGGTTGAGTGCCCCTGAGTTTAATATCTGGTACCCCCATAAAATAATCCAGTATATGGTACCCGATAAATATGTACATTTATGTATCAAAAATCATTTTACAAATATTTCATAATTAAAGTTGTATTACTATTATTTAAACAAGGCATGTAAAAAGAAAAAAACATGTAGTTAATCATTCTCAAGTGAACCTAGGAGGAAAAACATAGCACACACACACAATAAACACAGAAAATAAACACACATATAACTGCCTTACCAAGTTGCTGGTCTTCGTCCTCTTATCTCCATGAATTAAAGATTCACTAAAAGATGCCTATATTTAATTTTCATTTAAATTACATAGGGAGATTTAATGAACTTTCTTCCCTCCATTTATTGGGAATACATTATAGCAGTTATATCTAGGATGCTTATGAACAGGTAGAGTGAAGTCATTCCACATTTAGAAAGCATAGTCAGTACACTAATGAATTACAAAGTCACCCATTATGAAATTGATCTTTTATTCCCTTTTAAAATAAGTGTTGCAGGAATTTATGATGAAAACTGCCTCTTTCTATTCCTAGTTTATGGAACTGATGGACACAACATGCTCTTTCTAAAAGTGTATCTTTTTAAGATGTGGTCCACTGTCTTAAGAGTTGTAACAACAAGAAACCAACCCTAAAATATCAATAGAGAATCCTCAGCTTAAAAATGGGCTTTATTCCAAAAATCCAAAGGGCAATTATTACAACTGATCGCTTATACATAGTAATTATGTTGCTGAAATATTGTACAAAATTGACCCAATTATTAATATAGTTGAAATGTGGCCTACGATCTATGTCCTGAGTCCAGAATCAACCAAGCAGAGAGGAAAAGGGAAAGAGGACAAAGGAAAGCTGTTCTTCCCCAGAGCTAATTCAAGGATTATCTCACAAGAGTTTTTAATTAAATCTGTGTTTTAATGTGTTGAAATTGACAAAAAATTATGCCTTAGGAGCTCTCTCACTTCACTTTTTATGTATTTCCATGATATCTCTTTCCATTGATGGCCACAAGGCCATCAAGTCCTTGTGATGCTTCATCTTTCTAATGTGGCCCTTCTCCCTTGTCCCAGCCTTACTCCCAGAAATACAGTATCTTTATTTTCCTGAAACCACATTTCAGAATCTCTTTGTGCAGTGATTCTCGGGTTGAAGTTAGGAATAAAGATAGCTAACTTACATTCTATACCTCATCTTTCTCTGGTGAGAATTGCCTATTAACAGCCCTTTGCCTAAATCACTTTTGGTATTTAAAATTTTAAATATAGACTACAGGAGTGCATGGTATCAATGCAATTGTGAGCCAAATTCTGTATAATGGTTTGGTGCACCAATTTTTATAAACATGCAAAACACTCGAAACCTATTAACACTTCAAGATTAGGATGCATTTTTAAAGTATAAGTTGACCAGGAAAGATTATGATGAACCAATTGTGAAAATCTCAGGCAACAGGAAGGCAGCACATAGTATCTGGTACTTACTACTGCCTAAACACCCTTTCAAACTGAGTGCCTTAAAACAACAATCATTGATTTGTTCATGATTCTACAATGTGGGCAGGCTGGGCAGGATTGGTTTGTTTCTTTGTGATGTTAGCTCAGGACCCTCCATTTAGTGGACCCTCACCTGAGAGTACAGGAAGATCCAGGATGGCTTCATGCTCCCCCGTGACGCTTCAGCTGTGAGGGTGGGACTATCTAGTAGCCCATTGGACCTCTCTCTGCCCCCACCCCTGGCCCTGCCTTCTTTCTTTCTCTCCATAAAGACTCTCCATGAGGGTAGCTGAACTTCTTTAGATGAGTTCTGACAGTGAAAGCTGTCCTTAAGGCTGATGCCCAGAACTGTTACAGCTTCATTTCTGTGGCATCCCCACTAGTCAAAACTCAGAAGAGCAGCACAATTCCTGGAAAGGGTAAATAGGCTTCAGTTCTTGTTGGGAGGAGCAAGTAAAAAATGTGGCCACATTTAATCCACAATAATGTTTGTGTTTGTGAAGTCTGATAGTCACTCCAAACCAGAGAGAGAAAGTTCAGAAGGGTGACTGAGAATGATGAATATAATTGTGCCATTATTGTTTCTGGTTTTGTTTTCAGTTTCGCAGACTTCCAACTAAGTTCAGGCAACCACATGTGTGACTGGCCCAATGCTTAAATCTGATCATTTACAACATCTTTGGCATCGTGCTCAGAAATGTAGAATAGTAATGACAAACTACAGCCCACACGGATGCTTTTGTAAATAAAATTTTATTGGAACACTTCTATACCCAGTCATTTGCACATTGTTTGTGGTTGTTACTGTGCTATAACAATGCAATTTAGTGATTTTGACAAGATCATGTGATCCACAAAGCCAAAGTTGTTTACTTAAACCTCTATCTCTTATCTAGCATGAAACTCAACTTAAAGTGGATCAAAGACTTAGGCACTAAAACAGAGACCCTGCACCTAACAGAAAAAAAGTAGGCCCCAATCTTCACTGTGTCAGTGTAGGAACCAACTTCCTTAACAAGACTCCTAAAGCACAAAAAGTAGAATCAAGAATCAATAAATGGGATGAATTCAAACTTAAAGCTTCTCAGCAAACAATAACATGAAGAGAGAGTCTATAGAATAGGAGAAAATCTTTAGCACATGCATCTCTGATCAAGCATTAATCTCCAGGATATATACAGAACTCAAAAAATTAACACCAAAGAAACAACCAATCCATAAATGGGCAAAGGAACTGAACAGACATTTCACAGAAGAAGAAATACAATCAATCAACAAATCTATGAAAAAAATGTTCAACATCTCTAACAAGTAGAGAAATGCAGATCAAAACTACTCTAAGTTTTATCTCACTCCTGTCAGAATTGCAACTATCAAGAATACAAGCAATAATAAGTGTTGGCAAAGATGTGGGGGAAAAGGTACACTCATACATTGCTGGTAAAACCTAAAATTGGTACAACCACTCTGGGAAGCAATATGGAGGTTCCTCAGAAAACTTGTCATGGAACCATCATTTGACCCAGCTATCCTACTCCTCAGTTTATACTCAAAGGACTTAAAATCAGTATACTGCTGTGATGCAGCCACATCAGTGCTTATAGCAGCTCAATTCACAATAGCCAAACTATGAAGCCAAACTAGATGCCCTTCAACAGATGAATGGATAAACTGTGGTATATATACACAATGGAATATTACTCAGCCTTAAAGAAGAATAAAATTATGGCATTTGCAGGTAAATGGATGGAGCTGGAGAATATCATGCTAAGCAAAATAAACCAGTCCCAAAGAATCAAAGGCCAAATGTTTTCTCTGATATGTGGATGCTAATTCACAGTAAGGGGAGTAAAGGGAGAGGAGGGCATATAGGGGTAGGAATGATATTAGAATGAATCAGACATTATTACCCTATGTGCATATATAATTACATAACTCGTGTGATTCTACATTATATATACCCAAATAATGAGAAGTTACACTCTGTTTACGTATGATGTTTCAAAATGCGTTCTACTGTCATGTATAACTAATTAGAACAAATAAAAAAATACATTTTATAAAAGAAGAGTTCAACATCTGATTTTACAGGGAGTGGGGCACAATTCAATCCATTAAAATGGCCCTGTGAGAAATAGTGTGCTGCCGAGTGTGGTGGCACATGCCTGTTATCCCAGTGGCTTGGGAGGCTAAGGCAGGAGGATCATGAATTCAAAGCCAGCCTCAGCAAAAGTAAGGCCCTAAACAACTCAGTGAGATCCTGTCTCTAAATAAAATACAAAATAGAGCTGGGGAAGTGGCTCAGTGATTGAGTGTCCCTGCATTTAATTCCCGCTGACCCCCTCCAAAAGAAAAAGGAACAGTGTGCTGCTGCCTCAGATAGGGCATTAATTTCCAGGATATACAAAGAACTCAAGAAACTTAACAAAAATCCAAATAACCCAATCAATACATGGACAAAGGAACTAAACAGACACTTCACAAGAGAAGAAATAGGAACAGTCAACAAATATATGAAAAAATGTTCAACTTCTCTAGCAATTAGAGAAATGTACATTTAAACTACACTGAGATTCCACTTACTCCAGTCAAACTAGTAAATATCAAGAGTACAAGAAGTAATGAATGTTTACAAGGATGTGGATAAAAGGGCACGCTCATACACTGCTGTGGGTCTGCAAATTGGTGCAACCACTATGGAAAGCAATATGGAGATTCCTCAAAAAATTAGGAATTGAACCACCCAGTTATCCCACTCCTCAGCAAATATTCAAAAGACTTAAAATCAGCATACTACAGAAACACAGCCACATCAATGTTTATGGTAGCACAATTCACAATAGCTAAGCTATGGAATTAACCTAGGTGCCCTTCAACAGATGAATGGATAAAGAAATTGTGGTATATATATACACAATGGAGTAGTTACTCAGCCACAAAGAAGAATGGCTTTATGACCTTTGCCAGTAAATGGATGGATCTGGAAACTATTGTGCTAAGTGAAATAAATCAATCTCCCCAAAAACCAAAGGTCAGATGTTTTCTCCAATACGTGGAAGCTAAACCACAATAAGAGTGGAGTGATGGAGGGGGAAAAGTTCAGTAGATTGGACAAAGTGGAATGAAGAGAAGGAAGGGAAAATAGCAAAAAGGAAAGACAGTGGATTAACTGACATATTTTCCTATGGACATATATGAAAACACTTAAGTGAATCCCACCATTGTGTACATCCACAAGAATGAGGTCCTAAGAATAAGATATAT
Organism: Geosciurus inauris; assembly: GCA_004024805.1. Taxonomy (NCBI): domain Eukaryota; kingdom Metazoa; phylum Chordata; class Mammalia; order Rodentia; family Sciuridae; genus Geosciurus; species Geosciurus inauris. The sequence goes on along the minus strand of PVHX01003045.1, from coordinate 65,497 downwards.
TCTATCTTGTATAATTTTATCAAAATGGATTCTACTGTCATATATAGCTAAGAAGAACCAATAAAAAATAAATATAGAAAGGAAGGAAGGACAGAAGGAAGGGAGGGAAGGAGGGAAAGGAAAAGAAGGAAGGAAAGAAGGAAGGAAGAAAGAAATATATATGTACACACACACACATATACATATATATACGTATATATACATATATACATATGTGTGTATGTGTGTGTATGTATATATATATATACATATATATATATATATATATATATATATATAGAGAGAGAGAGAGAGAGAGAGAGAGAGAGAGAGAGAGCACTGCTGCTGCCTGGAATTGGGAAAAGGCAAACCCAACTGTCACAGCCTTGGATGGATTTTAGCTTCAATTCTGTCCCTATGAACAAGTCACCAAAACTCTTGGATTCTCTATGTCAGAAAATTGGACCCAATGGCAAGACTGCACTCCACATAGTATATGGTCAAAGTGGGATCAGATTGGGATGCCATGCAAGAAAGTAGCATGAAGTCCTGCATAGTGGCACATGTCTGTAATATCAGCAACTCAGGAGGCTGAGACAGGAGGATCACACGTTTGAGGCCAGCCTCAACAACTTTGTGAGGGCATAAGCAACTTAGCAGACCCTGACTCAAAATAAAAAATAAAAAGGGCTAGGAAAGCAGCTCAGTGACACAGTGCCCCTGGATTCAATCCCCAATAACAAAAGAAAAGGAAAAAAGAAAGTAACATGAAGAATAAAAGGTATTATATTTGCATTATAAGTAAATTATATATTCTTGAAATAAACTGGCATTCAACTCTGGGGCTTTGTCTATCTGAACTTGAGACTGGCTTCCACGTAGTGGCAAATAGAGTAGCAGCTTCATCCTGGTATAAGAAAGTGGCCTCTGTGGTCAAATTTCGTCATTGTTTCTAAATCATGCTGCTCAATATATGTTGAGCTGTATTTTTCTTACTTTCTGAAAGCATCCTTCAGTAGCTTTGACCCACAATTTCTCCTTATGAATCCTACCTACCTGGTAGAGTTTTAGGGAAAATTGCACATTTTTATAGAAGGCAGGAAAAACAGTTCTAAATTAAATGTCAATCTAAAATGGTAAACACAATTAACAAAATTTCCCAAGAGACTGGGGAAATCATCTGACTTTAACAGAGCTAAATATTAGTTTTATGTGGCTATATTTTTGGGAAAATAATTCCATTTAGCAGTACCAAGATGGCACTAATGCTGGAATTTGATTTTAAAGGAGAAAAGTATGGTATTGTTGATCTTATCTTGATAAATTATGAAATGTCATGCCAATCTCTTCCATGTTACTATGTTACTTTCTCATTTTTGTCTACTTATTAGTCAAACTTTCCAAATGAATAAATCAAATAGCATAGCAAAGTCAATTTACTGAAATGGGTACTGTCACTGTCACTCTGGAAAGAGATGACAATGTCATATGCCATAACCAAAAGCCAGTCATCCATACTATCAGCCACTCAGCCAGGTAGCTGCCAGACAATGCATTGATGAAATATTCTGAAATCCCCAGAGACACGGTAATAACACTGTCCAATATTCTTAAGCAATTTTTTTAGGGGGAGGAGTTACTGGGAATTGAACCCGGAGGTGTTTAACCACTGAGTTACATCCCTAGACATTTTAATTTTTTAAATTTGAGACAGGATGTCCCTAAGTTGCTGAGGCTGGCCTAGAACTTGCTATCCTCCTGCCTCAGCCTCTCCAGTTGCTGGAATTACAGGCATGCACCACTGCACCCAGCCTCCTAAGCTATCTCCATTAGCTTTGACATCTAAACAGCAAAGCCATAAACAATGTTATTAGTGATTCAGGTATGGCCCTCTTCAACTAAACTTCGTATCAATTGAGAAGAAATATTTAAGTAAAAAAAATCTAGTTTATTTGACTTCTGGATTAATTCTAACCAATTCATTAAGCTTTAACTTGGTGCTGCATCTATGTTTTGTTGAATTGAAATTTATGGAAGAAATTTAGCTGGAGACAAGCATGAAATTAAAAAGTGTAAAATGAGCTGAGGTCTCTACTCTGTCATTTTAAAAATCATAGGAGGTCTCCAATTATCCAAAAGAATAAAATTAATAAAAGTTATATATAATGTCATAACAGATTTTATTCCAATAGAACAACATTATTACATCTGATTGTAAATCACATGAATACTTTCTGGCAACCAAAAGGAAAAAATTCACACTGTTGATAATTGTGTAGCTTCCCATACACCAAAATGTATGAGGAGTATATGCTACTTGTATCATTAAATTCTTATTATATTATAATGTAGTAATCTAATTTCTCTAAGTGCCTCATTATTTTTCATTTTAACTGCCAAGTGCACATATATTTTATGTTGTTAGCAAATTAAACAGAAACATGCTAAACAGATTGATATTCTGGATTCACTCTGTGATTTAAATGCACTGATTATAGTATAAAATAAGACAAAGAAAAATGCACAATTTCCTCTAGGTCACACCCTGCGGTTTATAATAAAGGCAATCTGTATTGTTCCCAGAAACATATTGTATGCAAACAACTGGTGTGATAAATAACATCATTTCAAATGAGTGTAGCTACTTATTTGAGTTGGAATTTCTGAAATGCCAACTAAATTTGAGCTCTTAAAAATGTCTTTGGTGAAATCGTGTTGTGAAGTGTCCAGCACAACCTAATGAAGTGTAGTTACTTAATTAACTATTATCTCTAGGGGTGACATCTTCTGGGTGATTATAGACATGATAAACAAAAGATAAAACAGATAGCATGGCAGTTAGCTATAACTGGGTAACAAGTCCTACCAAAACTTCATCACTAAAAATATAAATAAATAACCAATTATTAAGTTCATAATTCTGAATGTTAACAATTTTGGCTGTGCTCAGTTATCAAGTTCATCATGATAAGACATCGGTATGTGGTTATAGTCAACTACAAATTAGGCCAGTGGTTTTGCAGACCTTAACTGGCTCTCTCCATGTCTGGGACTTCAGTTGAGAGTAGGGGACCACTGGTGATGAGTCTCTCATAACTTATTAGACTAACCTAACTTGCTCATGGTAGGGGTCCTAAGACATCAAGCAAATGGAATGCCTAGTATGGCCTGGGCATAGGACCACCATACTATCACTTCTATTGAATTCTATTAGCTAAGTGATCCTTGTTTTAAGGGTGGGATAATAGATGCCAACTTCTGATGAGGAAGAGCTGAAATGCAAGATCATATGGCAAAGGGCAAAGATGTAGATAAGAGTAGAGAACTGCAGCCATTTTTTTGCAATTTCCCACAAATGATGACTTATTAAGTGACAATTTGGATAAACATATTAGAGAAATCCTCCATCTCTATTTTTACTAGGACTGGATGAGAGACCACAGATATTACTTCCAGAAACTGGGGAAAGCTGAAGCTCAGCTCTAAAAAACTATTTTTGTCACCTGTCAGGGGTTTTTAAAGAATGGTTACACAAAAATCCAGTAGCCAAATGGAATTTACTTGTTATTTTACTGGTAACTGCTGCAAGGGCTTGATAATCTGTAGCCAACCATATGGAGAAAGAACACGGGTGAGAGCCACTGAACCCTCTAGACTCTCCATCATTGAGGTGTTCTGTGCATATCCCAACCTCTGTCCATCTCACTTTACAAAGCAATCACACAATATGCTTGTGGTTGTACCCCTTTGGACAAGCTGACACACACCAAAAATACCCTTACAATTTCATGACACCTTCAGCCACTGCAATACGGACCTGGTGGCTAGCACTGTAGTTTTTTCCTCCATAATTCAATGTGCACAAAAAAAGACCATCTGAGGCTCTAGAATGATGTGGGTTTTTTTCCATTTAATCCAAGTTTATAATTTAATCCTAGGTCATTAAGGTAAAATAATCAGAATCCCCAGATTAGAACAGCTAATCCCAGCTCTATCAGCAAAGAGCCATGTGAATTTAAGGAGGACCAAGGCAATAACACCTTCCTTTCTACTTATTTCTCCTTATCAACACTTACACATGTTTGAATCTTTTGCAATTTATAAAAAATAAAACAGAACGTAAAGCCTCCTCTAATCTCCCATTCCTATCTACTGATCACCTTCTGCACCTTTTCCTCTTAGTCAAATACTCACTCTGATTTCCTCCATTTCCTCACCTCCACTCAAGTATGCATCCACTGAACTTTGGGTTCTGCCCCACACCACCACCAGACTTCTAAGACCATGGGTGACTTCCATGTTATTAAACCCAGTACAAAGTCTTCAATTTTTCTTTGTTGACTGCTTGAAAATATTCAATACAATTGACTTAATTTCTTCTTGGAATAGTGTACATTTTTAGTGTTCGTTCTTTCTGGCTCATTGTCCTCCATCTACTCATCTGACCTTATATTCTCCTCTTTTTAATTCATTCTTTTTCCAGTTTATCCGGTTTATCACCATACCTTCAGTTACATGTATAGACTGGTAAATTCCAAGTTGAGCTGTGTATCCATATTACTCACTGTCCTTGTTACCTTTTCATTTGGATATTTCTTTCAGTTTTTTTTCCTTTTTTATTTTATTGGTTCTTTTTAGTTGTACATAGCAGTAGAATTCATTTTGGTATAATTACACAAGTATGGAATGTATCTTATTCTAATTCAGTCCCCAGTACCTCTACTTCCCCTTCCCTTTCCCCACCCCTTGCTCCTTTCCCTTTATGGGTCTTTTTCTGCCATTTACCAATAGTTTTTATTTACATTAACTTCCTGTGGATGTACATGATGGTGAGATTTGCTGTGGTATTTTCATATATGTACATAGAAAAGTTGTCAGATTCATTCCACTGTCTTTTCCTTGGATATTTTAGAAGCAGTTCAATGCAACACATCTCAAATGCATACTCCATTATCTTTCCCCCTCTATTAGCACTGTTAAACCAGAAACTGAGGGTCATCCTAGATTCTTCCCTCTCCTACTTCACAAGATACCGACAACCATCTGCCTCTGTTACATATCTCCAGAAGCTATCCATCTCCCCTTTTTTCTAATCCAGGCTAATCTTCTGTCTTGCCTAGTGTGTGGCAGAAGTTTTCAGATTGACTTCCCCCTTTCAAGCTTACTCTTCATATTAATCCTCTACTTTCAAGCCCAAGATAAAAATCTAATCATGTCATTCCCCAACTTCAAACCAATTCCTGAGTACGTTCTCCTTTCTTAGGATTTATCCAATCCCTTAACAGAGCCATTAAGTCCTTAGACAGTGAGCCTCCCAACTGCCACCCTGGTATATTTGTTGACACTCACTCCCTTGCTCCTTATATTTGGGCTTCTTGGAGCTTCTGGACCATTCCATATATTTTTAATCATCACTGCACATTCTTTTATTCTTCACCTTGAAAACCCTTTTATCCTATTTTCACAATAGATTTTTCTGACCATCCAGAAAAATTATGGAAAAGAGCAAATGTACATTCCCATGAGAGTTCTAATTGCCTGTTCAGTAGTATCATTTCCTAGAGGTTGTATGATTCCTGGAGCAGGGATTCTGTCAAAATGTTCTGCCTAGTAAGGTGCCTGAAACACAGTAGTCATTGATTAATAAATGTTTCTTGGGTAAATAAAGAATTCCTAGAACTCTGTCCATCCCTCCCCACAAATTCTAATGTGGAAGTGCAAATTTCATGCTATTATTATCCACTAAATCTTCAAGTTGTCTAGATGATCTAATAAGTAAAATTTTTAAAAACATAACTATGACTGTTCTTTGAGATGCATAAAGTGTTTTTGGAAATGAAAAAAATATTGTAGCAATCTCTATGTGCTATAAATGACTTAAGGTTTATGGAAACACTGAGAAGTCAAATTACATGGTGGAAGGAAGAATGGCACCAAGTCTAAATGACATAGTTAACAACTTTAGTCATTTCAGCTGGAGGCTATTATCAATTTTACAATCATCTGATTTTCTGAGTCACTAATTTTTATGACTTCTCAAGATCCCTGATAGCTTTCCACCCAACACCACCTCAGTCTTTAACCCTTTTTCTTCTTCTTTTTTTTTTTTTTTTACCTCTGGTTTCCTTTTACATATATTTATTAGACAATTACTATACCAAGAAGTATGAGTATACAAATAATAATCACATAGTTCCACTTTTTTTTGTTTTTGTTTTTCACTTGCTATAAAAATTACAGAAGTGATCTGATATGTTGTGTTTAAGAGGAAAGAACCTGTGACCAGGACAGTGTGGCTTTCAATCTCATTATGACAACTTGATAGATCTTAGAGTTTCAGCACATTTTCTGCATCTTTGAGCTTTAGTTTCCATATCTTTAAAATTAGGAAAAACAGCTATGCAGGGTAGTTTTCTGGGTGGTCTTGAATGGACCCAATTTTACCCCTTTCTCACTTAAACAGTTCTCTAGTAGAACTGGAATGTGCTGGAATACAACATCTTGAGATAAGGAGAAACTGTCCAGAATACCATAGGCTCTGTACCAGTTTCCCCCAAGGAACAGAATGTCCTTCCTAACTTTAGCTCAGTAAGCTTTGGTGCTCCTTGGGTGCAAAACCCCAGGATAGGCTGCTTTTTGGGGTCCCTCAGGTGTCTTGCAAATAGAGTACAGTAAGATGAGATTCTATCCATCCTCAGTGATTTTCCTCATCTTTATGGGACCAGCTTGTCCTGTATCCTAGGTTTTTGTTGTCTTTTGCTGCCTACTTATAGGTAATAAACTCACTTCATATAACCTGTTGCATGTGTATTGTCTCACTAGACTTATGTGAATAGTAGAAACTGTGGTTCAAGGTGCAGTATAATGAAATACTGAAGTGTGCACAGTGAATCTGCTTTACAAACTACTTAAACTATCAAAACAACTATCAAAACTACCAACAGAATAAAATGAGGTAGCATTTGAAACTTGTACTATGTGCTTTACATTCAACTCAATAAATTAGAATTACCTCTAATACCGTTGTAACAACCTATGTTGTAAAATCAGTAAACTAAGAGAAACTATTTTATTTTTTCAGTGCCAATGAACAAAACAAGTCCTTTCATAACTTATCAGTTTCTGCATTTATGTTATGAGATGGTATTTAGCATATGAGTGCATCTTCTAGCATAGACAAGTGCTTTATAAAATATTGGATAATATTCTGTTTACAAAATGGTATTATTTCTCCTCTATGCAATTTAATAGATTAAGTATGCCCACCATTGAGTCCAGATGTACAGCCAAAAGTAAAATTATAATAAATATCCCAAAATGTAAAATGATGAATTCATCTTAGGAAGTTTAAAAGACTTAAAGGATAGATTCAAGAATCCTGAAACATGGCTACTAGAAAGAAATAGAATAACAAATAGGAAATGATAAATGAAAAAGAGGAGAAAAAAATTTGTACTGAAAACAGACTGATTCTGCAGGTCTCAGAAGTGATTGATGCTAAAAGAACTATAATAGTAAAGCACAGGAAAATCTGTGAAGTTAAAGAATGAAGAGGAAAACCTATAAGTATTTTGACCCAGAGAAGCTAACGTCAAAGAAGAATCACATTGACATTTGTAATATCACTTATGCCTCTCTGAAAGCAAGAAAATAGTGGAAACACCATCAAGAAAAAAGAACTTGGCAATCCTATACCCACCAAGATGTCACTGTTTTGTGAGGGCATAAATAGATACTCAAGCAGGTGCAAGAAGTCTGAGAGGGCATGCCCAATTAAGATTGTATGGAAATATTTATCTAAATTCTTATCATAATACAGATGGAACCAAGACCTTATAATAGTGGAAAATAAATAAGGGCTGACAGTAGTTAACAATAAGCCTTATAATTTAGATACATACTTGAAACAAATTGTGACAGAGCATTCAGAAATATGTGATACAGGCATCTGAAATAAGATGAGATATTTAGAAAAAAAATGTAATGATGAAAGGCAACATTTTAAAGTCAATAAAACAGTAATAAGTACTATATGGAACATACAAATAGGAGCCAACTAGAAAATATGAATGTTAAAGAAATTCCAGGAGAAACAGATAAAAATGCAGTTAGTCTTCAATACGCTTCATTCAGAATTAAACTCTATCAATCAAAAACAAAAAGACCACAAAGAGTTTAGTAAAATGAAAAATACAATGAAAATAATATGATTTAGAAAAAATTCAGTAGATATATGTACTTCTCTAGAATAATAAAATATTCTGTTTAATAAATATGATACATTATTAAAAATCAATATGAACTTATCCATGAGAAACCTTTAACAAATTTAAAAAGCAAAGATCACATATTTTATTATAATCTAATAAATATGGAAATAAATAGTAAAAATGTGACAAGTAAATTACTTTAGAAATTAAAATATATTCCTAGCTAACAATGAGGTCCAAAAAGAAACCAAAGAGACATTAAGAACTGTCTAGAAAAACTTAAAACATGGCTATTTGATATACAGTATGATGACAGATAACAAAAAATATTTTTAAGGAAAATTATACAGACTACTATACTAAAAAGGAAAGTCTAAAGAAAAAAATCACATTTATCATATAAAATAAGAGAAAAGGAAGTACTTCTTATACTGGCTTTTGTTGTTTCTTTAAAGTCACTGAGAAAATACTGAAGGAATAAAAACCTTGGTTATATATATAACCCCCAAATTTACTTTGTTAAAAAAAATTAGCAATCCCAGTGTTCTACCAAATATAAGTCAAAGAAATTCAGTTAGTAGCAGCTGGCTAAGTCAGGTGGAATAATCAATTCCATATATGAATTTGAAAATTATTGGGCATGGTAAAAAAATAAATAAAACAATAACAATAGAAACACCCTAGGAACTATCCAGTACTTTCCAATGATGTCTACAAGAATATTTGTCTCTTGGGTTGGGGTTGTGGCGCAGTGGTAGAGTGCTCACTTAGCATGCATGAGGCACTGGGTTTGATCCTCAGCACCACATAAAAATAAAATAAAGGTATTGTGTCCACCCACAGCTAAAAATACATATATTAAAAAAGAATATTTGTATCTTTACCATAGAAAGGATACGAGCATTATTTTCAGAGTGTGTAAATATGACATAAGAAGTTTAGGAAGAGAAGAGCTTTAATATACTAAGTCTTACAACTATCCCCAAAAAGTCAGTTTCAGACAAGATGCATCAATTTATAAGTATGTACAACTTCTGTAACAGAAAACCCCATCCCTGAATGACCACATAGAAAAATTCAAGAATATATCAAATACCCACTATTAAATGAGGCTCCTTATGCCTGCCCATAAAATTATCCTAAAATGATCAACCTAATAGACAAAAATCAACAAATCTACAACAGCAGAGAATACCAAAGTTAGATGCTATGTACTTGATAAAATTTTAGCATTTACAAAGAAAACTAAACTAAATTGGCTGACAACCCACAGACTGAGACTACAGCCATGTATCATTTTGCCTCTGAAATTATTTTTAAAATTTAGGACTTGGTATACAAGAAGATATACTAAGGTAAACACATTCACACATTGCTGGTGAGATTGTCAATGGAACAATATTTTTGGAGCATAATTGTGCAAGTTGTTTCAGAAACTGAAAAGTATTTACATGTTTTTTTCTCATATTTCTTTCTCAGAATTCTATTTTAATAAAATCTCTTCAGCACAGTCTTATAATAGGAAAAGAAATCAAAAGAATATAAATGTGCAGTAACATGATTAATTAACTACGTTTATGGCTCATCAATATTATACAACCACTAAAATATAATTTGTTAAAAATTCTAATGATTCAGTAAGAATCTTATTTCATGTAACATTAATAAAATGTTATAATAAATAAAATGCAGTCTAGAAACTCATATCTACCATTAAACTACAATGAGGAAAGTGTAATGTTAGAATAAAATGTGCCAAAATATTAATGATGACTACATAAGAGAAAAATTCAAATTTTGTTTTAAAGACTATATTTTACTTTGTGGGAATAAAATTTACAGGATTTGTTAAGTTAGCTGAATTTCTGCTTATAGCTTCGCTATGGACCAATTTTATAATCTACATCAGTAGTCATTTAACTGTACTCTCTACTCTGTACAACTATTCCCTCTGTTTTAATTAGATTTAAAATCTTTGATCAAATTATTCCCTCCTGATGCCATATTACATTAGCTGAGCATTAACTGAAGTCTTGGCTATGCCTATCAAAATATTTTTCATTCATGGATAAAAAATTTAGTAATCACTTAAATTGGGTGCTTTTAATACATGCATACCTGAACCCTGAAGTATTATGTTTCTATCTAAAATTATGGAAAGTTTCTCCCACTATGTTCCTTCTTTATCTAACTCGTACTTTTCAGTCTTCTGTTTGCAATCTTGCCTTGCAGTTTCATTACTTACTTCTTTTTCCACCCATCAATTTTAGATTAAAAGCAAGAGATAGGGTCTTTTAACTCTTCTTTGAAATACACTTGTTCATGGTTTTGACAAGTATATGCTAAGCCCTTACTATCAGTTTATTTTATTTAATTTGATACCATCCACATACTATGTTGTTTACTCATAATTTTATTCTCTTCCAGTATTATGATCACCAACCAAAAGAATGAAAATTGTCACTGCTACCTTCCCTCTCCCTGACCCCCAGCCAATCCTTGAATTTTCTTTCAATGTCTAGAGTTGTATCTGCAATACACTTTTTCAGCAGAAATGAGTGGTCCTTGGTAAATGTGAGATTTACCTAACTCCATTTACATTTTTTAAAATTCAAGTCAAGGAACGCGGGCATCCCAGGAAGTTGATTATCTTTGTGATGTTTTGGTGTGAAGTTGTCACTGACTTCCATGACCTTCAGCATTCACAGGACCTTTTCCATCTGCAGTTCCTGGGCCTTCTTACCCTAACCTTCCTGTGGTTAGGTAGTGGTGAATCCTTCTCAAGATGCCCTAAGTTACCAGTGATGAAACAAACAAACAAACAAAAAACCCTTTTATAAAGGTTCAAGGGTAAAGAATTTTTTATCATCTTTCTTCTCTGAATTTTCCATTTCTCTCTCATAGGATTTAATTCTGATTTAGCTGGGTGTGATGGCACACACCAGTAGTCCCAGTGGCTCAGGAGGCTGGGGCAGGAGGATGGCACATTCAAAGCCAACCTCAGCAAAAGCAAGGCCTTAAGCAACCTAGTGAGACCCTGTCTCTAAATAAAATACAAAATAAGGCTGAGGATGTGGCTCAGTGGTCAAATGTCCTTGAGTTCAATCCCTAGTACAAAAAAAAAAAAAAAAAAAAGAATTTCATTCTGGTTTAGATGGATTCCTTCCTTCCATCTAAAAATTCTTTAATATGATGATACTTAATGGGCATAAGAATCACTTGGAAAGGTTTTTTAATGAATGAATTTTCAGGGCCTGTCTTCTGATAACAATTTCAACTAGTCTAGTTTGGAAACAGTGAACCAGCACTTTTAATAAGCACAGCAGTCCATTCTAGTACAACAATTCTCCTCCCACACATGGAGAAGAACTGCCACACCTTAAGACACTGCCACCTAGGGCATTCCTCAAACTACCTACCTTCTCCTGTAACAACAGGTCTACCTCTGGAAACAGTCTTGACCCCATTGTTAAACCAATTTAGTGCTAGTTCAATCTTCCCATCTGATGTCTGCTGAGTATTAACAAAAAGAAGACTCAAATTCTCCTTTTTAGACAACTTCCACTGACTACTTAACAAAATACTTTCTACAACCCATGTGTTCTCCTTCTTTTTGCATAGTAATTTGCATAGCTTATCTCTTCTCATTTGTTTCTGGGCTCCTTCTGCACCTGAGTGCCTGGGTCACCAACATCATTTACTATAGACTGAAAAAATAAGCAGCTTTCAATATCCACATTTTTATAGTCAACTATGCCATATAACTAGAAGCTATTCCTGATTCCCCAAATACATTTAAAACAGGGTCCCTCCATGTTATTTAATTTTAATGTCTGTTCATGTGCTGCATCATATTCAACTTCTCTCTCCCCCCACCCGCCCTTCTTTTCCTTTTCTATTATTTTTTCCTACTTTTCCTCTTTGTATTGACAAATGCTTTTCAAGTCAGCCCAAAGGCTACACAAAACCTATCACATTGTTTACTGTTAAAACCTGAAGATTAAGATGATGTCCCTTAATATTTAGGATCTTTTCAATCATGACTTAGATTTCCATTGTATAATCTAGGCAGAGTAGTACAACAAACTGTGATTTTTGTCTCAGTCAAATATTTCACTTGCAACCAAAGTCTGAACACAATAAAGTTAAATTATATTTTCAGTTATGGGACAGTATTTAAATATTAAAACTTTTGCGTATAAAATAGTCTCTTTCTTTCTTATATCAGGTGACTGACAGTTTGTAAAGAAGGAATAGTCCATTGGTGAGGTACAGAATGATAAGCAAGCTGAGCTCTTCACAGATGCTATGAATATACAGCTATTTCTCACAAATGCACATTAAGTACAGTTGAACATTCTATTTAAATTATGCATACCATCAGCTTGCCAATATCATCTTCTAAGCTAATGTACTCAGACATTTCTTGAAAGAAAAATGACTTCTGTGATGAATTTTAAACCAAGTAACAAAAATATATTGCACTTTCAAAGTGTATGACATTGCATTTAAATGTATCCCCACTTACAAATATGATAAATACTTAGTGACTATAATGAATATAAAGCAAATGGCAAGTGTTTTCCCTTGCAATGCAACTTAAATCAGAGATGATCTCACTATTTCTAATTCATGAGAAGTATTTCTGAAGCTGCCTTGGGAAGACAAGGAAACTATGGTCCTGTGAGACAGAGGTTAAGCGTGCAATTCAGTGATCTGGATTCAAATCCCTCTCTACCTCTTAGAGTAAGCTATTTACAATACTGATGCCTCTATTTCCTTCTCTGTACAATGGAATTTAGTAGATTTTCTCCCTCATAGGGTTGTTCAGATGACTGGATTAAAAAATAAAGCAACATGCAATGTATTTTGTGCGCATAGATTTTTGTATGGATGTATATTGGTGTATTTTGTACATAGGTTTGTATAATAAAATAAATGTGAAAAAATGTAACAGACATGGTGGTGCACACCTGTAATCCCAGACACCATGGGGCTAAGGCAGGAGTTCAAGGGCAACATAGCCAGACCCCATATCAAAAAAAAAAAAAAAATCCTTTCCCACAATGTGAACTAACAATGTATAAATTATTATTATTATTATTATTATTATTATTGTTATTTGGTGTTTAGTCACTAAAATTTTCCAAAGTGATTAAATTAATGTGTTCTGTTTATTATTAGACTGGTCTTTTGTGAAACAGTTTTTAACTATATAGTCAAATTTTCAGGTAAAAAAAAAGTAAGATGATACTAGGGTAAAGGACTTTTAGAAAGAGACAAATTTCAAGAACTATTACTATTGACAATGATGGTGATAATCATGATAGTAGCATAGTCTTAAACTTCTTAATTGTCAATCAGATGCTCCCAATTTTCTCAAGCTAACAACAGTTAACTATCATTTGTTTCAGTTTCCTCCACTGCTGTGGACTCCCTGAGGAAAACCATGCATGTGGCACTTTTATACTCTCCGGGTTGTTTGTTCTCAAGAATATGCATAGCCTGCCCTTAGATACCCAGAGTATCTACCGCTAAGAGGAAGCCATAGGCAAATGGAAGATCACTGTAGTAGAGAAAGGAAAACATAACTCTCCGTTAGTTTCTTTAAAGAGTCAGTAGTTGTCCTTAGCCTCTCAGCTGGCTCTCCTTAGTCCTGCATGCCAGCATGTTACAGATGACGGCCTGTGCCTTCCTAACTGAAGTTCCTCTAAATCATGCCTTTCCTCTCCCCATCAATCTAACACCTTGGTCCAAGACAGGTGTGCCCCTGCCTACCCAAATCCAGAAGGAAAAAAAATAAAAACCTTTTGTAACCTTTTATAATACTCAAAGGTGCATTTCCAAAATTTGGGATGTATCACATGATAGCTCATCCACTTCCACTTCAGATTCTTCTCTATATTTTAAGAAGAAAATTATGTTACATATCCTTCCAATCCTCTGTTCATCAGTGAACAATTGTGGAGAAAAGATGACAGAGAGACAAATCCATCTGTCATTGGCAGATATCAATTTTCAGGGGGAAGTATAGCCAAAAGCCATGTTTAGGGGAAAGCATATTAGATTTTTCTAGAGCATATCTTTAATAACTATACACCCAATTTAACATTTCAGTAGAAGGAAGCATGTGTGTTTGAATTATTTCTATGGCTTGGATTTCCCAAGTAATAGACATTTGCTTTATATTTGGTTGATTAAAACTACTCACAAAACTGGCCCCTCCCACAACAAAAGAAGGTTAATCCCCTCTTCAGCTCTGAAATTTAGAAACCATTTACCACCTCCCAAGTGGCATTTTCCAGCTTCAATTATTTTAAGACGTGGGCATCCAACTTGGTAAATATGAATATGGATTCATATTCAAGTAAATATATTGTACAAAAGGCAACTCTAGAAACTGTTATTTGGAAAGGGATACTGGAAGCATACACACATAACTCTCTGGAGACTTTTCTAATAGCCTACAAATTCTAATTAGTATCAGATTATTGATCTGGGACTTGTAGATGGAGAAGAGGAATTCCTAATGCTCTTTCTCTCCTTTCCAACCCCAAAACATAACTAAGTCCAAGAATAAATTATAAGTTGATTTTGAGATAGCTTCTTGGAACAGCATATTTGTTCTTCTACTTCTTAGTGAAAACATTACATTGTCTATTATTAGACAGCATAGCATTCTTATTAATAAAATATAGAAAATAGTTAGAATTAGCTGCAATTTTGAAACATAAAATATCAAGACTCTGACAAAAAAATAAATGATCATTCTGAAAACATATAGATATGTCCAGATTATCATCACAATATAAATAATACTATAAGCCATAAAATTCAAAGAGCAAAAGATATCCAGACACAAGTACCCCTAAGACCCTAGGAAAATCTCACTTCCATCAATAAACCTAGTGTGTACTGGGGTCGTTTAAATGTGGCTTGAAGAATGGCAAAATCCCATAAAGCACAAACTAACTAGAATAGACTCTGTAGGCCCAGCACAGCCTTCCTGGAGCCAGTACAAGTTAAGATCTTCAAATTCTGAGAGTTTTTAATGGAATTCATTCTTCCCTCACCAATTGATAAAAATTTCATGTAAGGCAATGGACCTAGCACAAACTTTTTTACTTTTTCTTGTTGCATAATCAAAAGGAACAGCTTTAGTCCAGAAAGGATAATCACATCCCTGCAATTCAAACATTACCAGAAGTGCTTGAACCTGTGTAGTCTTCATACTATTGCAATTATCTAGGCAAATATTTTCTAAAATTATAGTTTTTTAACTTAAACAACTATTTACTTTCCCTCTTATCTGGGAAATCACTAAAATGGATTCCCTCTTTTCTCTCTAGAGCATTCCTGGTTCTGTGAAGGTATATTTACCACTCACACATCATCAGATTCACAGGAATGATTAAACAGGTGACCTAAAGTGAGAGTAAGTTCAATAATTATGAAATCAAATAAATCAATTGATGTAATTGTTTGAATCTTTTTCCAATACATAATCTGATTGTCAAACTGTAAATACAAAACAGACACTTACCATTATAATATGAAACTGTTTTATTTAAACCAAAATGATCTTTTATACTTTTTTGAAAATTCTGGCATCTTTCTACTTAGAAAGATTGGCAGGGGGGTCCTGGGGATCGAACCCAGGGCCTTGTACGTGCGAGGCAAGCACTCTACCAACTGAACTATATCCCCAGCCCTATTTAGAAAGATTTTTAATCTCAAATTACACTAGAATATGCTTATGAAATTCTCTTTGCTGCTGTGAAAAACATTAAATGAATTTTCTGAGTATGAAAATAATTCTTATTCTAATGCTCTTTTAAAAGATTAACTTATATGTCCATTCACACAGTAGTAACCAAGGATTTAAATTTTCTTTGATGCTCAAGCTTTTAGACAGAAAAACTTGGAGCTCCACAATCTTTATGAAGACGTACCTCAGTGATCACTGTGAACATGACCTTCTAAGAATGCAAATTGCACCTTCGGTGGTGACATAAAAAGCTCTTGTGAATTGTATTCCAAAAGTCATGTCACGGTTCACTCTTCTCTAAGCCAGTTAGCACATGGCTTACTACAGTTCCTCATCTCTCCCCAGAGAATGTCCTGGATTTTGTTGATTGATTGCATTTTTAAGTATGTTAGAAGTAATGCTTTTTTATAGATGACAAGCAACAAATCCTTTCAATTATTTCTTTATTAATGTCATTCTTTCCTTGTGTAGCTGTCATTACCAATCTTCTCACCAACATTCCCTTTTATAATTCCAAGAAGACTTAGGCTTCTGTCATTTGATGAAATATATGTTTGTCTCAATACACTGAGGGTTTTTTCCTCTTAACTGAGAAATAGTTACCAGTGGTATTTTTGAGGTTGTTTGTACAGCATTAAAAAAATTATGTTCATGTTTCTAGCTGAGCAGTGCCTCACTAACAAGGATGTATGTGCATTGACTTGTCACCCCTGGGCACACAGTGTCAGTTTAGCCCCTCTCTCCCCTTCAAGTAGCTCTGAGTGGTCAGTCCAAGACTGACACGTGGAATAGACTCAGCAAAGTATTAATAATAAAATGAAAGAATGAAAATAATTACTATTTAGCACCTCTGCATTTTTGTATTCATTATCTTTCCTAATCTTCAAATAACCATACAAAATAAGTAGTATCCACTATTGTGAGGAAAATGGATGCTAAGAGAATCTTTGCAGGTCCCATCTTAACTCCAAAGGCCCTGCTCTTCTCACTCTGTGAAATCCTAGTTGTGAACACTGGTCAAGGAAATAAGAATCAATACATAGGGTCTGTCTCTTTTCTGATATGTTTAATAACTTTTTATTAGATACTCCATTGTAGGGGAGGATGCTTTCAAGACTGCTAATGTTTTATCAATAATGTAGAGAGGGAAGGAGAAGAGTTACTTCCTTAAAAAAAAAAAGCAACTACTTTAATTGAAATTTGCTATAGATTGAATATTTGTGTTTCCCCTAGATTTTAATCTCCATGGTAATATTAGGGGATGGAACTTTAGGAGGTGATTAGATCATTAGAGCAGAACACACAATAATGTGGCTTTTGCCTTTAAAATAGACCTGAAAGAGACCCCAGACCCTATCCCTTCTACCATGCAAGGGTGCTGTGAGAAGATGCCATCTACAAACCAAAAAGGGAACCCTACCAGACACCAGATCTGTAGGTACACTGATCTCTGACTTCTTAGCCTCCAGAACTGTGCAGAATAAATTTTTGTTGTGTATAAACTACCCAGTGTATGTCATTTTGTCATGGCAGCTCAAACAGAATAAGACAAAATATTGTGTATATTTAAGGTATATGGCAGGATATTTTTGCTCTATTTTTGGAGTTCTAGTCATACATAGTCTTTATGAGTGCCTATTTAACAGCAAACCTTCTATAAAATAAGAATGACAAAGGATTTTCATCAACTATTTTATAGTTGAGAAATAGATTTTAGGTAAAAATCACTATGGCATTTTTAGACCATGTACAGCTCAAAATTCCTGTAAGATCTTTAAGTGAGATTTCCAGGAACCAGCTGGATTATGGTTCTCAAGTTCAGGGCAAAATTTAGAGCTAAAAATATGGCATACAAGTGGTAATTGAAACCATGAATGTGGTTGAAGAGGTCTTGAGTGTGAAGAACAAACAGGAGAGAGCTGAGGCAGCAGATGTGGAGAACACAAACATTCAAGGAAGGAACCGAAAAACGCGACCACACAGAGGAAACTGAGAAGGGCCCTGTAGGAAGTGGAGAGAGATCGGTTGAAATCAGAAGATGGTACACGTCACAGAAGATATGGAGGTGTTTCTTGCTCAGAAGTGAATGGTCACCAATGAGCAAGAGAACAATTGAAAGGGCTATTTTATAGGTCATTGTTAATCTAGGAAAAACAAAGAATTAATTTGTAAAGAAGTGGTAACTATAAATATCCGTTCCTCTATAAAGAAGCTTGATTTTCACAAGAAGTTCAGAACTGGGATATCATGAAAATAGGATGGCATGACATGAGAGGGCACTTCTAAGATGGAAGAGGCTTTGCATTGTATAACTATTAAATAGTCCTCATTTGTGAAAGAAGAAAGAAGGAGAGCCAGTCATCCCAGGGATTCGGGAGCCTGAGGAAGGAGGATTTCAAGTTCAAGGCCAACCTCAGCAACTTAGCAAAACCCTGTCTCCAAATATTTTTTTGTTTTATTTAAAGGGCTGGGGATGTAGCACAGTGGTAAATAACTCCTGGGTTCAATCCCTATTACAAAGGACAAAAGGAGAAGGAGGAGGAATAGAGAAGGAGGAGGAGAAGAAGAGGAAGAGGAAGAAGAGAATGAGGACAAAGAAGAAGGAGGAGGAGGAGGAGAAGGAGGAGAGGAGGAGGTGGGGAGGAGGGGGGAGGGGGAGGAGGAAGAAGAGAAAGAAGAAGAACAATCACCCCCACCCCAACCACCACCACCACCACCACCATCTCTTAATCAATTCAAACTAAGGGTTTTACAAGGGACTTTGACAAAAGAGGAAGAAACAACAGCAGAGGTAGAGCAATCAGGAATAGCAATGGTGTGATCAAAATGCAGACTTCAAAATCAAAGTTAGAAAGACAAGAAAGTGAATCCACAGAGAGACAACCAGATTAAAAGGAAATGGATTAGTGGAGAGCTTGAGGTTTCCTGAGGTCAAAGAGTCGGAATATTATTGTTACAGAGCTAAAAGGGCAGGTTGCCATAAAGAGAGCATGATGAATTGAAGATTAATATTTCACACATAATAGCGTGTTAGGTTTTGATATATTTCACAATGTGGCTAAATGTGTCCGATAATTGAATTAATGTTAAATATCACAGAATTAAAGTAAAAAAATTGTCTTGGATTAAGTCATTCACGAAGATATTCAAGTTTCCTTGGAAATTATTAAGATTAAAGTAGAGAGGAGCACTCTTACTCATATATGGAAGTAAATACGTAACCACAGTCAGGAAGGAATAAGATGGCAGCCCTCAAAAGCATAACTGCACAAACTTGTAAAGTTCTGGGGATTTCAAGGGGGGGGGGGGTGGTAGCTATTTTCCAAAGAGGATGGCCCAAAGAACCACACCTCCACATACACCCTTGCCTAGTTCCCCCACCTTGAATCTGACACTCAATGAAGCAGAGCTGATACTGCATGAACACAAGTCATAAGCAACTTTGTCACTCCCCAGCAGATTTCTTAGAATACTTGCTCTGGAGGAATCCAGCCCCCATATAAGAAGACTAACTACCTAGTAACCATATAGAGAAGGTACATGGAAAGAGAGATGCCTAGGCCTGCCTTCTCAGCTCATTCTTAGACATGCCAGTGATGAAGAAGCCATCTTTGACATCCAGCTAAGTCAGACCTTCACATGATGTCAGTACTGAACATCATCCAACTGTAAATGCAGGAGAGATTCATTCAGCTGAGCCCAGGCAACTGATAAAAGATTGAGAAACAAATTCTAGGACATTCATGTTCAAGGTTGTTATATAACCTATGTGATAACATGTAGGAGTAACAGGGTATGAGTCAAAAGTTTTCCCTAGAAATGGAACCATGGCATAGTTTTTAACTATGTCTATTTTAAATGCAAAATTTCCAGGAATGGGTTCATTTGGTTGAAGGAAAAATAATTTGTTTTTTTGTACCAGGGGCACTTACCCACTGAGCCCTTTCTATTTTTTATTTTGAGACAGGATTTCTCTAAGTTGCTAGGGCTGGCTTTGAACTTGCAAACCTCCTGCCTCAGCCTCTGAAGTTCCTGGGACTATAGGCAGGTGTCACCGCACCCAGCAAAGGGAAATATTTTTTAATATTAATATATAACATCAAATTAATTCCTGGTAGCTTTATTGGTTGACTGGTTCTTTGGGTTTCAGGATAATGTGTGACTTGCCATCTCATAGGAAAAACGAACAAAGTACAAGGACTGTATGTCCAGCACTGGAATTATGCAAGATGGATTCATATAATTTTCTAAGTATTTTGTCTTAAAACTTCTCATAGTCTATGTTTTCATATTTCTTTTTAATTACTTCATTTCTAGCATTTTATTTAAGTTTTACTAATCCAAGAAAGTCTCATATCAATGTGTGAATATAAGGGTGAATTTGATGAAGAAAAATACAACTTCAGATTCAAAATTAACCAACACTTGAGTACTATAGAGATTAGTGTCTAAGACAAATGAGCCATTTGCACATTGTGAGGCACATTTGACCTGAAAATAGTATTCACCATATTATTATAAATTAATTAGGAGAATAGTATTAATAATTATTATAGAAAACAGTATTAAATTACCAATAATTATTATAATTATTATAGTATTCTAATAATATAATAATTATAATTACTATAATTTGTTTCTTATAAATTAATTGTATGCAGTCTACGATCAATTGTTTTCCTTTGCTTTATTTAAATCACCCATACAGTATTGCTCTTCTGATCTATCTTTGGAAAATTAGAAATGGTCTAGAAAATTCTTATATCCCTTAACCTGAATATGTAGAATACTCAACTACAGAGCTGGAGAGGAGTTAAGTGAGTTAAATTAAACTACTTGATATTACAGAGAATGAATTTGGGACCCATAGAAGTTACCTGACTTGGCTACAGGCCCAGATAAGTTATAATTATTTTTTCCACATAAGGATGAGAATCAGCTTTCCAATTCCTAATATAGTTCTTTTTCCTACATTCTAGACAATTTGTAATACAAACAAAATGGTTTTATCAGCCTAAGTGATTATAATTGGGAATTCAATTTTCTCAAAGCAAATTTCAAGGAAACATTATTTAAGTCCATTCTGACTTTCACAAAATGCTAATTCTTCCTCCAAAATAGTCATTTCCAACATTCAAATATTTTAAAAATATTCAGAACATGTTTCTTATAGAAAAGAAGACAGAATTTTGCTTCTTAATCATTTATTTTGCCTTGAAAGTATGTGATTCTCTGTAGAAAACAAAGTTGAAAATATAAGCTACAAGTGAGAATAATTTCCTTTCTTATCACAAATGCCACTATCCTTCAATTATTTATAACTTTTTACAGTCAGAGATGCCTTCAGTTTTTATATGATCTTTCTTCAACTCCTAGTCAAGTTTCTATGGAATTCTGCAGGAATTTCTGAAATAAAACCCATATTTTCTTTGGGTTTATTTCTTTTTGTTCTTCACTTAATTCTTTCTCTTTTTTTCTCTTTCACACTATTGTATATGCTAACATCTTAGTGGTGTTTTCTCTCTGTGACAGGCCATCATTAAGTTTCATTAGTAAAAGCTGCATGGAAGTTGTGTTAGCTTTTTTATCACTGTGACAAAATACCTGAGAAAGTCAGCTTAAAGAATAAAATGTTTGGGATGTGGCTGTGGCTGTGGCTCAGTGGTAGAACGCTTGCCTCGCATGCGTGAGTCACTGGGTTCGATCCTCAGCACCACATAAAAATAAAATAAAATAAAAATATTAAAAAAAAAGAATAAAAAGTTTATTTTGGCTCATTGTTTCAGAGATTTCAGTCTGGTCATTTGGCCCCACTGCTATAGGCCTACGGTGAGGCAGAAGATCATGCCATGAATACATGGCAGAGCAGAACTCTTTATTTCACAGGAGCTAGGAAGCAGAGAGAGAAAGGAAGGGGACAAGGACCTTTCAAAGATAAGCCCCCAGTGACTTACTTTCTCCAATGAGGCCCCACCTCCGAAAGTTTCCACCACCTCCCAATTGTGCTACCAGCTAAATCAAATCTTCAACACATGAGCTTTGGGGGACCATTCCAAATCCAAACCATAACACAAGCAATACATTTCAAAACTTTTTGTTCTTGTTGTTTGGCCATTTGACTGTCGTTAACATCTCATTTCAGTCACAGAGCAGGACACAACCCAGCACACACCACACTGATTTGCTTGACCTTGAGGTTAGGTGAAACCCACTGAAGGGTGTGGATCTCTTTTCCTGTGTCATCTCCCCATACTCTCTCTTTTACCAAGTCAGAGAAAGGAATAGAAAGGTAAGATATATGGACTGAAAACTGTGTATATCACTCTCTTCCCCAAATCTATCCCCTCTTTTTAGGTAGAAACTCTGAAATGGGGACTGTAGGTTGCAGAAGTAATTCCCAGTCTGAAGAAAGGATCATCAAAATTTTTCTATAAAGGGCCAGATATTCAATGTTTCCAGGTTTTCAGGACATAAAGTCTCTCTGTGTCTCAACTACTCATCTCTGCTGTTGGAGAACAAAAGCGGCAATGGACAATATGTTAACAAAGGGGTATGACTTTTGCAATAAAACTTCAAAAGTTTCATTTCAAAACTTTTTACAAAGACTTCAACTATGCATTACAACCATTTACTTGAGATATAACTGATATACAATAAACTGTATTTATTATTTAAAGTATACATTTTGCTAAGTTGGGATATATGGTAGGCACCCATGAAAGTCATCACCACAGTCAAGATAATGGACATCTTGTTCACTCCCCAAAAGTTCTCTCACACCTGTTTGCAATCTTCCCTTCCCACCTCTCTCCCTATGCCTCAACAACTTTCAGGCAACCATTGATCTGCTTCTGTCATAATACTTAGTTTGCATTTTCTAGAATTGATACAAATCATTCACTATTTATCCTATTTTGTCCAGATTTTTTCATGCACCATACTTATTTAGGGATTTATCTACTTTGTAGCATGCTTCAATAATTCATCTGATTTATTGCTGAGCAGTGTTTGCATGAAAACATCAGACTTTGTTTATGCATTCACTTGTTGATAGATATCTACTTGGTTTCCAGGATTTGGTTATTACAAATAGAGCCATAATAAGCACTCAAATACAAGTCTTTGAATGAGTGTATGTTATTTTTAACAGGTCAAGGCTTAGGAATGAAGTGGTTGGATCATCTGGTAAATATATGTTAAGCTTTTTACAAAAGCTCTACACTGTTTTACTAGGTGATTGTACTATTCTGGATGCAGAATAAATATTTACTAAATAAATATTACTAAATAAATATTTACTAAATAAATATTTACTAAATAAATATTTATTCTGGCAGTGTGGCAGAATTCTACTCCATCACACACCCTTAGGGACACTTGGTAGGATCTCATTTTTTTTTTCATGCTAGCCAGTCTTAGAGTAGGCAGTGGTATCTCATTATGGTTTTAAACTGCATTTGTCTAATGACTAATGATGTTGATCACCTTTCATCATTCTGACTGGAGTAGTAGTGAGATCAGTAACTTTGATTTCTACACCAATATCCTGGGGTCTCAAAGGCTTTGGTGTCTATACACAAAGGTCTGGGCTAAGTGAGAGCCATAGAAGTCATCTCATAGGGAACACTAGAAGGGCACAGATCTCTCCTCTATCAAAATGATAAAAGTCAATGAAAACAACATGATACTATAGATGGAAGAAAAGGGAGTGCTGTCTTAAAAATTCAAAGTGAAATTGTTCTTTAGAAATGATATACTGTCAGAACCAGAATTTTCTTATTTTAGAATACTGCCTATTTTCAATAATATGTAAAATTAAATGATCTGAATAAGACAGGAGAAGAAAAACACAAGAAGAGACGGAATCGAGATTAAAGAACAACTGTGTAAAATGACAATGGATGTGACACCTCTCTGTGCTTGAAGGGAAATGTTTGTGATGCCAGATTTTCATGCTGGCCAAATTAGCTTTCACTTGTGAAAACAACAAAAAAAATTTCAGATATATGGGAGCTGTAAAAGTTGGTAAGTCATGCATTGTTTTTTAAAAACATGAAGATATACTTCACTAAATTGAGAAATGAATGTATTTAGTTGTCTACTTGTTTATTTAATAAATATTTATTGAATGGTCTTTATATGCCAAGTAATATGTTCAGGATCCTGGGAAACAATAGCAGAAGTATCACTTTCTTTCATTGCTACAAAGTAACACAATGATTCATATAAAATAATAGAAAAAATAATGGATTTTGGTGCCCAAAATGCACCATTAATTGTAGAATCTTGAAGTATTTTATGCTTCTCTTTATTTAAAGGATAGGAATTTAGTGTCTCTTAAAATGTTGTATGGTGTATCATTTTATTTGGTAATGTCACCGCTAGTCCTTCCTGAATCCAGTGCTATGGTTAATAGAAAGTTTGTGGTAATTTAGTATTTACAGTAAATGCAATTAACTACTAAATAAATACATGAATGAATAAGTAAATAACTGAAATCATTCAGTTGTAAAGTCATCTGGCATTTCATTTAAAGATTTAAAAGATTTCAAAATCTCAGATATTCTGTGTTCTTATTAAATGCATTTGTTTTCATTGTACAGTAGATATTTTGCCTGTTCTAATGATGTATAGTTAGAATAATGATGTATAGTTAGAAACAATGGATGATTTTCTCCCTGTAGATGTTAAATTGCAACTTACTCATCACAGTCTTTTCTCTGAACGATTAAACAAGGAGTAAAAGGAAGGAAGGATTCTTGGTCTCCATGATTCCTCTGTCCCAATGTCCCAAGTTAGTCACACTTTGAAATCCACTGAAGGCCTTCTTGTTTCTTCTAACAACCTTGAAAATGTTAGAACTCTGATCCTTCTGGACGGTGGACGGTAGCAACTGTCATGTGTCTCTAGCACTTAGGTGTTCTTGGACTCCAGAACAAGTATGAAGAGTGCTAGGAGCCCCTCTCAGGAAGTTCCCCTGGAGAATGAGTGTGCAGTCCCCCTTCTTTACAAACCCCATCTATCCCATGTTATCTTGAGCATTTACTTCATATAATGGAAAGTTTTAGCTAGAAGCCCAAAGCCAGAGGTAGGGATGCACAGAACCATAACTCTTCAGAAAAACAACATAAATTTCTCCGCTATTATTTCCGCATTCCTTGTTGACTCACATGCCTCTCTGCAATAAATAATTTACTGTAATAAAAAATTTACTACACTAAAACTATCATTAAGGTCACTGAAAGAATAAATCATCGTGTTTTACAGAGTATGCCTAGCTAACAAACTTTACTGCTTGGATTTTTATTTGCTGGGTGATGGGATGTGCAAGGCAGTTAGAGGAAGTAGGGATTACTAAATAAAAATTAAAACATTCCTACAGAAAGCTACCAGGATTGAACTTGACCTTTGGGAAACAAATCAAAGAGTCTCATAAAAGCTGTGCTTCAAGCCACATCACAGTTATTTTTATGGACAAAATCTCCCGTGAGTTCTCTGACAATGTGTGCACTCACGACTCTCAAAGGAGAGAACATGACATAATGCCAGCTTGTTAGCATCCTTCAAAAACAGTACGGACATTCTCAAGTCATTCTGCATCCTCAAGTGCTCACACAGACTCCAGTATAACTCCTTGAGCTGTGTGCCTATGTGTTTATGTGGGTATATATAAACATATTGCATGTATAATGCATCAGGTCTCTTCAAACAGCTTTGCATAACTCTTTAATAACTATAATTTAGCTAACAATGTAAAAACTATTCTCTAATTCCAGTATCTACTTGTCAAAATGAAATTTTAGATATGATCTAAGTTGCTTTGTGAAACTTACCATCTTTTCAAGGAATGAAGGAATGAGGTATTGCTCAAATGTTAAATGATAGTGTGCAGCTTTAAAATACGTTGAGAATAATGTCAGTACAAACAAGTATATCCTATCATTAGAGAGAAAAATCACAAATTCCAACCTTTATTTATGTTATTTGTATTTCTATCACATCAAAAGGGAGAATACTATTTGAACTTGAATGATAATTTGATAACATGTCTTCCTGGTCATAACTTCCAATTACTATTCTCTGGACATAATCTCACTCCAGCTCTATTTATCATTCTTGATTTTATAGCTACACTGTTCAAAAATTTATTGATTCATTTAATCAACAAATATTTATTGTGATTCTAATATGTATTTAAAGCATTGCACTATTCATGGTTGAAGGTATGAGATGACTATACCATCCTTTAATCCTGCTGTCAAGGATCAAGTAGACATTGAGTATCTGTACATGGGACCAGTGGGAAGTAAATATCACTGAAGTTGAGGATATAAACTAAGGAAGCCAACCAGGCCTGGTGGTGCACACCTGTAATCCCAGCAACTCAGGAGGCTGAGACAGGAAGAGCACACGTGAAAGACCAGCCTCAGCATGTTAGTGAGATCCTGAGCAACTTAGTAAGACTCAGTCTCAAAAATAAAAATAAAAAGGGCCAGAGATATAACTCAGTGATAAATTGCCCCTGGGTTAAATCCCAAGTACCCCCTCCCCATCAAAAAAATACATTAAAATAAGGAAGCCAGAGTAGAGGCAGGGTTACTTATGGCTCTAGGAAGTCACTAAGAAAGTTGTTAGGAGTTAGATGCAAGGAATACAGATTCAGATGCCAGAGCCTTATAGGAAGCCATAAATTGCAAATGGCCTTGCCTTCACTTACTTTAACCATTGAAACTGTGTCTTCATTCTCAATATGTGGAAAAATATATAATTTCTTTGGTGTAAGGCTTTTAAGACTTCTTCATAGTGGGTAGGAAGAATAAGCTAGGGCCTCATCAGATGCACTCTAGGGCTAACCTGGACTCTAGCCAGCAGGCCTTATTTATCTCTGAGATCCAAGCCTGAAATGCCACACTCAGCCTGAAAACAAGGGGAAAGTTTCTCTGGATGAGAAGACATGAAAGATGAAGGGAGGAGAGACACATCCCCAGCAGAAAGGAAGCAGAGAAATGTTGCACTGCATTGTATGAGGGCATGGGATCAAGGCAGACCCTTCAGCCCCAAATCAGGCCAACATAGGAATGAATGAAGAACCTGCTACATGTGGAAGGGAAAAGGATAGACAGGTAGGTACTGAGCTGCAGAGCCTGTAGCTCATCCAGCTCGGATGTCCTCCAAGCAAAGGAGTAGACCATTATGAGAATTAAAAGTCAGAGCTCCTTCCAGACACTTGCAAGGTGTCCATATAAGTAAAATCCTGCAGTTTAAAACCCATTAGTTTTGTAGTAAATTCCCCTCTGAGAGCTGATGAAGGGGAGGAGAAAGGCACTTGAATGGGGTAATATGAACTCTCCTGTTGCCCTGGAAGCATCCACCCACCAGTGTCTAGACTTAAGTATTGAAGCTAAAATACTTAAGTATTTTCTGCCCCATCTGAATGGACTGGATTCAGACTGGGTCTTACTTTCAATCAATGATCACAGAGGCTGACTGTGGAAACAGAAAGAAGATAAAATTGAGCAAAACATTTGCAAAAGTGAGATGAAAATATTTATTCCCCTGGCCAAATTTACAAAGATGACTTTATATATCAGAAAATGTATATGTGTATCTGAGCGTTGCTTTTATGTAAGTAAAATAAAATATACAGAAATACCAGGGATAGATGTTATATATCCGAGTAGTAATGTGCATAGGTTGACGATATTTTTTGTTGTTTTTTGGTACCAGGGATTGAACTCAGGGGCACTCGACCACTGAGCCACATCCCCAGCCCTATTCTGTGTTTTATTTAGAGACAGGGTCTCACTGAGTTGCTTAGCACCTTGCCATTGCTGAGGCTGGCTTTGAACTCACGATCCTCCTGTCTCATCCTCCCAAAGTGCTGGGTTTACAGGCAAGAGCTACCGTGCCTGGCTTTGACAATATTTTTAAACCATTTTTAATTTACAAAACACACATGGTAACATTGCAGTAGAAAAAAAGACCAATCATTCTCCACCCAGATCCATCCATTATAGCTTTTCTTCATTCTTCTCAGATTTTAAGAAAAATAGGTGCCTTCTATAATCTCCTGCATCTTCCAAAAGAGAATTTTCCCCAAGGTTAAGGTGCACTTGTGTTACTTTCACTGACTTCTGTACTGAATCCTTCTTTCTTTGAACATGGTCGAGCTGCATTTCAGGCTTCAACCATCATTTTCATCCCTGTTACTAACTGCTTAAAAACAGCTAATGCAGCCCTCAATTTCATTAATGGAAGCATAATGTCCAGAACATGGGTGTTAATAGCCTTTCTCTACCCTGGGCTGGGCAGACCACATGTAGATCACTGTGTTCCCTCTCAGAAACACATTTTGTAAGGGTCATTGACAAATGGTATTACATTCACTCAAAGGAGGATTATCAGGATGGTGAATGCCAAATGAGACACATTAAAGAAATTGAGGGTGTTTAACCTTGAGAAGAAAAGCTCTGGAATGAAATGAGAAGACGTGATAGACCCCATCAATTATCTGAAGTTTTATTGTGTGGAAGAGGGATTGGGCTTGTTCCATGTGACTCAACCACCAAGTGAAAGTTCCTGGGAATCAAGTTGCTGCTCAATCTCAGCAAACCTTCTAACAAGGAAGGCTGCTTGAAATTTTAATAAGCTCTCTGTTCCCCATCCCTGAGAGTGTTCAAGTGGAGATTGGGACAGCAACTGGCAGATGTACTTAATTGGAAGGTAAGTTGGACTGGCTGGAATTACAAACTCAAATGTCTTCAAAGGCACAGACAGATACAAGAGATGCAGCTGATGAGAATTGGGGAGGAGGCATGTGGCACACTGTGGAATGATATCCCCCAAAACCACCACTGAACTGTTGCCGTTTACACTCAACTTTGATGCATGCAGAATGCACACACACACACAGAGCCTATACATAACCTTCAGGCTATGTCATTTCTGAGATCTCTTGGAAAGTTAAGATTTGGGCATGCAAGGACTACAGTCTGTACCCTGATCTAAATATTACATATTTTTATGTTCATTATCACTATTAATTTTCCATTTATTTTAACTTGAACTAAAGCTTCAGGAATCCATTGATATTTTACATTTTTTAAGAAAACATGGACTTTTATAAGTTGGGATATATTTCCATTTTCTTTTTTTTCTCACCACCATCCCAAAGCCCAAGGTTAATCAAAAATAAATGGCAGTAGTCCTCCTTAGTGGTGCCATCTATCATCATAGATCATAAAATCCTGTTTATCATCATAAACAAGATTCCTAAAGAACTTAGGTTTGGATATTATTTTCCCAACAAATTATCTGTATGTGCTCATTCTTTATCCCAGCATTTAACAAGTATTATTCCTATAATTAGTAGGGAGAAGGACCAATAGCCAATATTTGAATAATTGCCCTTTTGTCCAGAAAGAGGAATAAAATTCTTAGCTTTGTTTCAAATCTCACCATGTTTCATTTAACAAGAGGGATATGTTCTGAGAAATGCATCATTAGGCAATTTAGCGGTTGTGTGACCTACACAGAGGATGCATACAAAAATCTAGATGGCATAACCTACCCCACACCTTGGCTATATGGTATATGAGCAATATTGCCATATAATGTAATAATATATTACTAATACAATTAATATATTAGCCTATTGCACATTGGGCCATGATGAACAAATCATAGATTAAATGAAGCACAGGAAAAAATGATTTAGTCAAGAGACTCAGAAAATGCCTGGTATATGAGGCTGCTGCCAGCCTGGCACACTGTTTTATAAGGAACTTTATAGGTGGAAGGAGTATACTCTAAAATACTGATAAAAACTATAGTAAGTGCAAAATCAGTAGCATAGTCATATATTATCATTATCAAATATTATGTATTATACATACTTGTTTGTGCTGTACTTTTTTATTTTTATTTTTTTATTTTTTTTTAGTTATCAATGGACCTTTATTTTACTTATTTATATGTGGTGCTGAGAATTGAACCCAGTGCCCCACACATGCTAGGCAAGCAAGCATTGTACCACTGAGCCACAGTCCCAGACCATGTGCTATACTTTTGTACAACTGGCAATGCAGTAGGTCTGTGACCACCAGCATCACCACAAGTATATGAGTAATGTGTGTGCCATGATATTACGGAGGCTATCGCATCAATAGGCAACCGGAATTTCAGCCTTTTGACCACCGCTGTCTATGAGCTCTGTATTTGACTGTAATGTCATTAAGTGGCACATGACTGTAACTAAATGCAAAGTCTATTTTGACATAAATTTTGTAAAATATAAAAGATAGGTTTGCTATATTACCTGAATTATTGGAAATAAACTATATGTTTTAGAATCACTGAATAATTTTGTACTGGAAATGTAACCTTAAACATACAATAAATCTTATCTTGTTTAAAACCTCATTATTTTGGGTCTCTGATAAGTGAGGTGCCTGACTGATTAGCTCATATGTAGGATTTGGTGAAAGTGCATTCTCAATTCAAAACTGATTACTGAAGAGGAAGGAAATATTTGTAAATGGGAGAAAGGTTTCTGAATTTCATTTTGGACCTTAAGTTCTAGTAAACAGATGGACATAGATGGTTCTAGAGCTCAGGGAGAGAGAGTTGTACTAACACTGTAAAGTCCTTGACCTTTAGGTGCTACTTAATGCTAAGGGTACAGAATAAAGCACGCAGGAATAGCAGGTCAGGTGAGAAGAGGATAAAGACAATCCCTGGGAATCTGTAATAGGTAACAAGTATAATGTGTGTGTATGGGGGGGGGGTGTTAAAATGGAAACTGAAAAGCAACCAAGGAGAAGAGGAGCCAGAGGACTGAGAGAAACTCTAGGGAAAGTGGTTGCAGGGAATATAATTAGCCTGAATTTCAAGAAAAAGAGAGTAGCCAACAAAACCATATATAAAGGAAAAAGTCAGTGAAATAAAGGGCCCTTTGGTGGACATGGCCAGAACCATTTTCCAGGGGAGGCAGGAGCCCAAATCCTCATTAGAATGGGTTGAGAAGGGGTCAGGAAGCTATGGCCACTCATTGCAATTTCTTGGGTCTTTTTAACACTTTTAGATAATGCCTTATCTTGCTCCTTCTCTGAGGAGCCAGGCTCCTCAGTCACAAACTAGACCATCTCTATTTCCTCTGTTCCTGTTTACTTTTCTACCAATTTTCTTTTTTTGTTGTCCTACAGAAATTGGACCAATTTGATAGCTTGTGTGGAAGAAAGGAGTCTCTTCATTCACCCCACCACCACATTTCCTACACCTTACTCTGCCCCGGTCAATTGACCCCCCTTAAGCAGCTTAGAGTTATGGCCCATACTTAAGTTACCCCCCTTAATATACCTTCAAATCTCCTGTTATTGATAGCAGTTTCATGGGTCTGCTCTAACAACCTATCACAAACTATGTGGCTTAAAAACAACAGAAATTTATCCTCTCGAAGTTCTGGAGACCAGAAGCCTGAAATCATGGAGTTGGTGGGACCTGCTGTTCCTGAAGGCTCTCAGGAATCCTTCCTTACCCTTTCCAGCCTACTCAGGCATCTGCATGTTTTATATTGTGGATGTGTTACTCTAATTTCTTTTGCATCCACACAGCTTTTTTCCTGAATGTCTCTGTGTCCAAACTTGTCCCTCTTCTTGTAAAGACACTAGTTATTGGATTTGTGTCCCTCCTAATCCAATATGAACTCATCCTAACTTAATTATATCTACAATGACTCTATTTTCAAATGAGGCCATATTCAAAGATACCTGGGGTTATGATCTGAATATATTTTGGGGGGAACCCAATCCTTTTACCTGCAATGCTGTCACCAACCAGAATGTTAAATGCAGTCTTGCCTGTCTTTGTGGCTGCCTCTGAGTAGTCGTAAGAGACTGGGAAGAATCAAAATAGTGTTAACTAGTCTCACTTTAAGGTTATGACCTCCAGCTCCAAGTGACCTCTAGTACTTCCTGACAATCCTACTGGTTTTCCCTAGTCAGCTCATTTTCTCGTTCTCCTAAATGACTATTTCCCATCATCTCCCCTCTCCACAAAATTCTAAGGCCACTTTCTCTTTGTTGACATCCACTGATAGACTTGTTTTTAACGTCAGTGAAGGAAGAGATACAATCAGGAAAGAACTTACAAGCCTTCCAGTTCCAACCCGTGAACAATTTGCATCTTGACTGACTTACTCCTTTTCTCTCTCAAGTGCAATGGATGAACTGTCTGGGCTCTTCTCTTAAAATCCCCCTCCAACCCCACTCATGCACTGGGTCCCAAACTTTCCCACCCATTTAAATATATCACTCATTTAATTTTTCATTTTGTATCATAATCAGTTTTTTTCCTCTTGACTGGATTATCCCCATCCCTATCAGTATAAGAGAATGTCATATTTTTCATCTAAAAAATATAAAAAGATAAAAACTTTCCTTTGCAACACCTCTTATAAATCTGGAAGTTTTCCTTAAACTCTGTCTTTATTCTGTTCCATTTCAGTTAATCAATTAAAATAAGATTTCATAAACCTTAAGGGCACATCGATCCCAGAGCCAAAATCCTTGGATCCAAAAGCTTACCACCAGTGTTTGGCCTTCGGAAAGTCATTAGAGTCATTGTACCCTGGTTTCCTCATCTATAAAACAAAGATCACAAACCCCATCTCATAAGATTTTTATACAGTCAGATGGCTTAATATTTATAAATTGCTTAGAATACTTCCTGGCCTAATATAATGCAGAAGATAAGTTTATATCAAATAAACTATTTTATAATAAGAAATAAAGTTATATTTCTATCTCATCTCATATGCAAAAATAAACAGGATAAGTTTCAAAATTAAATTAAAAAGTTATTTTAAGTACTAGAAGAAAATATAAAAGCTTATTTTTATACTTACAAGGTAGTGAGTAGTTTCTTAAACAAGTCACACAACATTGGTTACATTTTGGAATATATTAATGAATGTTACTATAATTCAAGTTTAAAATATCACAATAACAGAGAAAACAATAGGCAGAAAACAAATAACAGTTTGGCACTGATCAAGAGCTCTAAAAGCATTAGGAAAATATAGCCCCAGCCAGGTACGGTGGCTCATGTCTGTAATCCTGCATCTCGGGAGACTGAGACAGGAGAATTGCAAGTTCAAAGCCAGTCTTAGCAATTTAGCAAGGCCCTAAGCAACTTAGCAAGACCTGTCTCAAAATAAAAAATTAAAAAAAGGGCTGGGGATGTGGCTCAGTGGTAAAGTGCCTCTAGGTTCAATCCCTGGCACCAAAATATAAATAAAATATAATAAATAAAGAACAAATTTAAAAATATATATATATATATATCATATATCCTCAAAAAATTATGAGCCATGGATATGAACAAACAATTCACAGACAATATACTAGCTTTCTATTGTTTAATAACAAATTATCTCAAACATAGTGACTTAAAAGAATATCTATTTATTATCCCATGTTTCTCCAGATCAGGAGTGCAAGCACAGCACGGCTTAGCTGGGATCTCTGCTTGGAGTCTCACAAGGCTGCAGTCAACATGTCAGTTGGGATGTGTTTTTATAGAGAGGCTTGACTGGTGAAGAACTTGCTTTTGATCTCATTCAGATTGTTGGTAAAATTCAATTCTTAATGGTTGTGGTATAACAGTCCTTGCATTTTGCTATCTGTCTGCTTAAATCTAAGAACTACCCACAGTTCATAGGGGGATATCTGTAGTTTTTTCACATAGGTTTCTCCAGCATGGATACTCACTTTACCAATATCAAAAGGAGAGTCTCTCACCTGAGGAAAGGCCCATTCTATCTTGTAAGGGCTCCTACTGATTGAGTGACAGGAAGGTCCTCTCTTTTGAGGACCTTAACATTAACTGATTAGGGACTGCAATTAGATCCTCAGAGTTAATTCATCTTTGCCATACTTATTGGATGGAAGCAAGCCACAGGCCTACCACACACAAGGGGAGAGGATTATACAGCCATGAATACAAGGAATGAGCACCATGAAAAACACCCAAGCCTGTCCTCCATAGAGAGGGGAACATAAAGTCTTGGTAAGGCTCTCAACTTGGCTCCATTTTTCACATTTCAGATTGTTATAAGGTAAAAATTTACTGCCAATAATTTGAAGCAGCAAGCACTGTCATAAACTATTGGCCTAGTATACATGGACACATTCATTATGAAGAGTATTTGACAGCATCTATCATATGCACATACTGTTCAGGCTACTAATTTCATTTCTTGATATTCACTGCCCAGAAATATGAAGGCTAGGATAAATATACCAAAATGTTCAAAATAATGTTATTGTAACAATAAAATTGGAGAAAACCCAGAACATTCCAAATAGAATGAGAATTAAATAACATATGGTACATTTGCACTATGAAGTATGCAGCTATTAAAAATGAATGAGATAGAGCTGTGTGTACTAATATAGAAGGAACTTAATAATGTGTTGTTGATAAAAATTTAAAGAGCAAATTGCAGAACAATAGCATCTTGTAACACTATTTTTTAAAAAATGTATGCATCATCCATCTATATTTTCCTGCTTTAATGAGTAAGCAGATACAGAAAGATATACTGCATATTGCTAGCCATTTCTTATTAGTTGAATATTTACAATGCACAAGTGTTATTTGCATATTTCTTTTTAGTTTTTACAATAAAGTGGTTTTTGCATAGTTGATATAAGTATGATTCTTATTTGTTCATTAATAAACTCTATCAATATAGAACACTTTTCTTCCATTCCTAGCTTACTGTTTTTCTTCACATAGGTATATTTCTTATTCATGTATCTTTTTGTATGCTAATTGCACTTCTCAATACCATTCCTACAGAAATATGTGTACCATACTATATATACAAAAATGTTTACTATTAAATTATTGTAATAGTCCAAGTTGAAAGAATATGAAAAGAGTCACCAACAGAGATATTTAAATAAATCACAGTATGTGGACACCATGAAGTGTACAGCTATTAAAAAGAGGAACCCCTTTCTGCATTTTTGGTTATGATATTTTTCTTCTAATAAACTGTTGCCTCCATTTACTAATGTTTTATTTCACATTTTATATATAAATGAAATTAGTCTACACAGAATTTTTGCTATTGTTATTGTTACTAAATTTTGGTATTATGTTTAATCTCATTGAAAGACTGGACACTTTTTTATCATTTTCCCATGATTCTGTTTTGCAAGACACTACATAAGAATTACCTTTTCACTTATAGTCATGAAAGAAGTGACTTAAAAATCATGATCCTGAGTGGTTTTGATCACTTTAAATTGGCCTTTCTATTTCATCCATAGTAATGGTGAACAAAGAACATACTGAAGAAAAGTGAGACGTTTTGATTTTAGAGAAATCTCATTTGGCAAAAGCTTTCAAGTGAAAATAACATTCTGGGATAAAGCTAAGAATGTGGGTGATTTGCTTGCAAAGACCACAGTGGAACAGATGGCAGAGGAGCATTGAGACCCTCAGGAGGCTCGGGGCCTTGCAGGTTAGACAACGCTCAGGGACTCAGGATAAAAGTAGACATGGATGGAGCCAACTAATCTCAGGGCTCTTAAACGTAATTGAAAACTGCTTTGGTATTAGAATTACTTGAGTAGTGTTTATGAGAATTCTTATTCAACATATCAGAAAAAAGAGATATGGAACAAAAACTCATTGCGAAGAAACAGTGATTGAGCTTCAGATCCTCCCCATGTTTGGGGACCATCATATAGTACATATCTCCCCAAAGCTATCTCAACCTATTATGATGATGTTTCCTTTCTTTTAAGACTAGAGACTCTTACTAGCATGCATTTGAGGAATTTTAATTTTTTTAAATAAATGCTTTATTCTAAAACCACTTTTGATTTTGGAGAGAGTTGCCAATATGTCTTAGCGAGTGCTTGCCCTCCTAATGTTAGAGAAATATTTAACACTGGTATGATATTATTGATTGAACTAGACTACATTCAGATTTCATCCATTTTTGTACTAATGACCCAGGATACTGTGTCACATTTTGCTGTTATATCTGGCTTAAGCTCATCTAGTCTGTAAGTTTCTCTATCATTCTTGCTTTTATGATCTTTTAACAGTCTTAAAAAAGTATTGGCCAGGTATTTTGTAGTATGTTCTTCAATTTGGGTTTGTCTGGCACTCTCTTATGACTGGAGTGAAATTATAGAAAGAAAACCATAAGAAGCAAGTGGCTTGTCCCATTCTAGGATGTCCAGTTATGATAGGCTATGATAATGAGAATGACCCTTCCCTGGGGATTGAAAGCATTTGGCTAAGGTGGTGTCTTCTAGGTTTCTCCCCTGAGAAGGCAGGTTTTTCCTTTTCCATACTCTGTTCTTTGAAAGCTAGTTACTAAATCCATCGAGTTGAGGAATGAACTCCACCTCCTGGAGGAGAATGATTTATATATATTATTTGGAATTCTTCCATAAAATAAATTTGTCCTGTCTGATTTATTTTTTCAGTCATTTACTTATGCAAGTATGGTCTCTTGGACACTTCTTGTATTTTCTGGATTTTAATAAAATTCTGTCATTATTTAGATTCTCCAAGTTCACATTCTTTTAACAAGTCAGGTATGTTACTAATTCCCAACTCTGATCTCAGATAGTCCCCATACCATGCCCACCGTTATCCCACTGTCATATTGTGAACCCTGAAATCTAGACACAGGCTGTATAAAATTCCTTTATTTTGCTCCACATTATCCAGTGTAGATAATTGAATATAGTAAATATTTGTTAAATATCTGTTGGATGATAGCAAAAAATATAGACCATTGATGGATGTTTCTGTTTACAAGGTAAATCTATGTGAAAACCATTTCAGCTAGATAATTTCCTTTCTGAATCTTCCAGATACCAGGGGAAAAAACAGTAGCTGAGAAATGGAGGGCAGTATAAGTACACTTAAGGAAAAAGAAAGACAGTTTCAAGATAATTCTCAGAGGTAAAGAGCTGTTTACATCAAAGCTTATTTCCCACTTAACATAAGCCTTGACTTTTCTCATCCTACAACATCACATCTGTCACATTTGGGCCTTTCCCATAACGCTTTTACAAAAAGACCCACAGATTTTAGAAAACCAAAGCCCTAAAGATTAATTTTAAAACCAACTTAAATGTATTTTTAAAATAACATTTACCCAACGTTAAAAGGAAACACTGCAAATTTTAATTACCTTGATTTTTAAAAAATGTTATTATTGCAATAATCGATTCCAAAGCTGCATATACTAATGAGATAAACACACTATTCTGATACTTGAAAGCTCTTGACCCTAATGCACTAGAGATGTGAGATTGTCTAATTAGAATTCACACCGTCATGTGCTATTACATTTATCAGCTGAGGGATGTGTTTGCAAATTCCTTCCTGTGAACAAATGCCAAGTACTCAAAGGCCAAGTCTGAACAGTCACAATGAAGCAGAATATCAAGTAATTACATAACAAATTCAGACAGTGTAGACAATAATTACTGAAACCAAAGCATTCATCTTCAGCTCTTGGACATCTAAGCTATCTATTTAAGTATTGGGCCAGCTCCATATAGAAATGACATTAGGTTAAGTGTATTTATTAAGATAAATTTTAACAGGCTTGATTGCTATTTATTCCAATTAAGAAAACAAAAGCTAACTCATTAGAGAAAACCATTTTATTGTGATTAGAATCAGAAAATAAATTAACATAAGAGGGACATTCCAGAAGCTTAAGCTAGGTTTGCAGTACAGTTGGAAGAACGTATGTGTGTGTTAGGGGAGAGATCTAATCAGAAAAGAAAGGCTACTTTTCTTCCTTTGTATTTAAAGTCATCAGATTTGACAAGTTACTGGCCCAAGAAGAGTTTAATTTTCTAATATATCTTGAAATAGGCTCTCTGCTATTTTCACACAGGGTCAGAGCTGAAGTCTGTATGTTGTATATTGACAGCTTCTAATAAATACTATTTTCTCTTTGCTTACTTCAGGAAGCACACCACCTGATCCCCAATTAACACAATGATTTACGTAAAATGAAAGTCCCCTCTTCTTTGTTTTGCTGTCATCTATGTGTAGTGTTCCCAGACAGGGCAACATTTAAAGCAGCATCTGATAGGTGCATCTTTTGGAAAGGAGACACCCACACCCCCACCCACACACACAGTGAGAAAGACACCATTGTTCTCTCTTCCACAAGTGTGCAGGTATTCCACACGGAGAGGGTGAGAAAGAAACTCCAACTTCTTACATTTTCAGCACTAACACTTCTTGCTCTTCTCTTTGCAGTTATTTCAAAGCAGAGTTTCATCCAGCAACTGGGGGACATCAGAGGAGAGACCTCAGTCATAGCAGGAGCACTGGCTCTTTGCCTCAGAAAAGCCTCAGGGATGAAAGAGGTCCTGTTCTCTGCTGTTTGAAATTCTAGTTTGTTCCAGTGAGCAGTAGAAAGAAAATTATTTGTTTGGGGAAGCCAGGAGTGATGGCGGCAACGTCAGATGCCAGAAGCATGTGGCTCTGGGCCAATTACCCTGCTCCCCTGCACTCATATAACAGTGAGCCAGGAGGGCGCCATCTCTTTGGGGATCACACCTCTCTGCCCCATTTTCATCACTTCTGAAGTTCTCTATTTCAAAGGGTTCTTCAGAAAAGTAAAGAGAAAATCTTATTAT
Source organism: Geosciurus inauris (assembly GCA_004024805.1). Lineage (NCBI taxonomy): Eukaryota > Metazoa > Chordata > Mammalia > Rodentia > Sciuridae > Geosciurus > Geosciurus inauris. Next base: position 26,843 of record PVHX01003045.1, on the reverse strand, counting down.
GGTTGCTTAAGCATACTGATATGGCATATTTTCCTCTGAAAATGACATGATCAAAATATTTTAGGCAAGAATTATTTCATATAGGTTAGGCAAGGCTGGTTAGAATTTGTTTTGGCCATGTTTTTTCAGCAGTGAATCAAATTGCACAGGAGCAATCAGAGGTGCAGATGTTATACTCCTTTTCATATTTCTAATTATTATTTACCAAAGACCAATCTTTTTCCTACCCTGGCACTTCATTGCTAATTATCATTACTATATATTTATTATAGGCAAAGTTTATCTTGCAATATTTGAGAATATAATTTCATTGGAAATAAAATTTTCTTTTGGCATAAAGGCACATAACATGGGCTAAAATTATCATTATAAACCTTGAAGTGCCTAGTTCTTTATAGCTCTGAATCTGAAATGGAAGGATTATCTTAAAATAGTCTTTAGATTTCTGTGTTTGTCTATGAAAATATAGAAATAACTTTAATATTTTCACTAAAAGACATGGAATTTTTTTATTGAAGATATTGCCAATAATATTACTCTGGAAATTTCACAATTAGAGAAGCATATTTAAAGGCTTAATGACAGGCAGTCAGAAAGAAAAGATTGAAGATTTAGGATCAACTTAATATTAAGATATGATTTAATTAAAGGGATCATGAAAACATATAAAATATACTTACTTAATATCTGTGGACATAAAATATCCAATTATCCCCAAATACAGGTGGTAGCTTTCCCACAAAGTCACTAGGTATTCTCCCTGCTGGGGAGGACCATACCACATCAGCAGCAACAATCAGGGAAATATAACTGAAAAAAAAATGGACCTATAAAAAGCTCCAAAGAGCAAGTCCTTAAAGGCTCAGCTCTTGCTGACCTCCAGCCAACTGAGGTACAATGCATAGCAGCTCAGTGTTGCTATCCCTATTAATTTTTCAAGAAAAGCTTAATGCTTAAATTTTTATGAAAGATCTCTTATTTTTTAAGCACTGCAAATTCTTTTTTATTTTTCCCCAAAATTTGCCAGCCAAACAAAACGAGATTGGATTAAGACCCCAGGAATCCAGTTTATCCCTCAGATTTAGAAGGATTCCAGAGGAGCAAAGGGTAGATAATGCTGGTAGGCAATCAATCAAATGTCACTCGTTGAGTACACAAGCATGACCAAATCACTGAGGGGGCAGATGCAACCTGCAGGATGCTTAACTTAAAATTACTGAGTAGTGTTTGATGAAGCTCAATATTTTATTACAATAAATAAAATTTCAATTTCACATTTATGTATATGATAATGATGGATTCTGTTTTTATGAGCAGTTTTGTTTCCTAGGAAAGCGTGGGAAAGTCATTATGGTGTTTGGCTAGGACTGTTTGAACTTTGTGCAATGTGGAGCCTGATAGAAACTTGGATCATGAGGACAGCACACAAATATGATGGGCTCCAAGGCTCAACCTAACAGGGTTCTTGTTCTGTGACTCCAAGGAGACTTCACGCTGGAGAGAAGGATCAAGATCCAGCTTCAGACAGTAGAACCAATCGAGGGTAGGAAATCAGACACACAGCTGATCAGTGCTTCAAGCAAGAGAAAAGTGGACCACATCGATATACAATGAACAACCACTGAGATAACTAAGGTGGAACAAGGAACATTTACCAGAAAATTTTGGAGGTTTTAATACACATGTCTACTGCAGCATCCTTTTCACAGATAACCCTATATATCCTCTCTATGTCAACCACATAGAGAGGATAGTGAAACTTCTAAGGCATATAAAGGGATCAAACAAGATTAGATTTGGAAAAGACAGCAAAACTCCATGAAAGGATCATTGTGCATCAGAAGATTATTAAATGCAAGTATGAAACATGAAGGAATTTACATGCTGCTCTATATTCAACACAATACAAAGGGTTTCTATTTCCTTCAGAAATACTTGGGCACTGTTGCAGGTAGATGTAAGCTATAGCATTATGATGCTCCAAGGTTGTGCCTCTGTCATTCTAAGGCTTTGTTATTGAATGGCACTTTAAAGATATAAAGAAAAGCTTTTCATTTATTTATTTTATTTTTTGGCAAAAGAGTAAGGGTGGAATCCAGAATAGAAAATTCATCTTTGAACAAGATTTAGATAGGCCAATAGGGCACTCTCAAAAACAAGGCTCCCCCAAGTACCATAACATTCAGTATGTTTTCTTAAAAAGGCCAATAAAGAGGTCTAAATCAAAGTGAGTGTATGTGTGGAATTCCCCAAGTGTTATCACGATCTCACCACAATCTAATAAATCAAAGAAGAAACATGCTCATATAAACAGTGTAAAACCACAGAATAAAATTTTGTACTGCATATGCTAAGGCCAGAACTTCTTTAAAACCTAAGTTGATTTTTGAGGGATGTCTAGGGGGTCATGATATCCATATTTTGCCTCATGAAAGCACAGCTCAGTTCTCTTCCAACCACCACCCCTTTTTGTTTCTGTGCTTCATCTTAAGCAGTTAGACACTGTCTTGGCAGGATGTTTATCTGGTTTAACTCCAGTCTCCTCCATGATAGGAGACTCCAGATAACCTTTCGTATCAGTGACTTCTACTCCAGTACAAAAGCTCTTTAAAGTCTACTAAAACTCATAGCATGCACTCATGTGAAATGTTTTATAGATTACATTTCATTTCAAAATGGCAGAGTGAATTAGAAACAGAATTGTGGTTATATCTTTTAGCACTGCTCAAAAACATGAGCACGTCTATAATCTCCTTTCAAGGTAATTGTAGCTTTTTCTAACCTGAAACTTTCAGCATGGTTATATTCTCTGCTTATCAACTGAAAGGCCATCTGATACACTTGGTTTACATTATTTATATTGGCTTTTAGGTTTTTTTCCACGTTTACTACATTTTAAGGAATTGTTTGCTTAGTACAGCCATGCAAATGCACCACTGAGTTATGTGTTTATTCTTGTCAAAGAGTATCTGTTTGATAAATTGGTAATTAAATGATTAAATAATCTTTTAAGTAGATAAACTTTATTAGAACCATTATAGGGTCAAATTATGCCTCCCCACCAAAAAAAGGAAGAAAAGAAATTCAACCACTGAAGTCCTAACCCTTGGTGCTTCAAGGTGGGACCTTATTTGGAGACAGAATTTTTACAAAAGTAATGGAGTTTAAATGAGGGCGTTAGGGTGGGCCTAATCCAGTGTGGCTACTGTCTTCATAATAAAGGGGTAATTTGGACACAGAGATAAACAGAGGGAAGAAAATGTGAGGACACATAAAGACTGTGTAACCGTCTATAAGCTAAGGAGAGAGGCCTACAACTAACTCTCATGCCTCAGAAGGAACCAACTCTACCAACACCTTAACTTTGGACGGTGGACTCTGAGCAAAGCACACTCCCCTTTATAATGTGGACAGGCCTCATTCAATCAGCTGAAAGCCTTAGGAGAGATTCATCTCTGAGGAACAGGGTACTCTGCTGGCTGGCTGCCTTTTGCACTTGAACTACACCTTTTCTCTGAGATTCCAGCCTGCAGTTCTACCCTGAAGATTTTGGACTAAGTTTCTGCAATTACATGAACCAGTACTTTAAATTTCTCTCTCTCCACATACATGCAAACGTACAGTCCGTTGGTTCTATTTCTTTAGAGAACCCTAATATATCAAGCACTTACTATAAATAATAAATTTAACATTTTTGCTGCTAGGTATAAGCCAGAAAATACATCTGACCTTCAGCATGGATTATTTCATTTGAGACTCTCATGATCTTGAAGTAGGTAGTATTATTTTCCAAAATTTAAAAATTAGGAAACTGAGGCACAGAAAGGTTAAGTACCTGGCCCACGTCACAGAGCTAGACATTCTGCCATCTTAACCACAGAACATATGCCCTTAGCTATTGTCTCATGGTAGTCAATACCAGGCACAGTCCTGTGTCCAGGGGATGAAGTGGTAAAGCAGACATGGAACCTGGCTTCAGGGGTATTAGTTGTATACAGAATAAACCCAGTACCAGGATGAGTGCCCCATAAATGTCTGTTCAATTGCAGTAAATAAGCATAAAACATTATGCCATCATGTTAAACAGGAGCCAAATTTTGACAATATAAATGCCACAAACTACTATATTAGATATACTCTTCAAGGTTCAGAACAACAGTGACCATATTCCCACCTTACCCTCCTAACTTGTATGGACTGAGTATAAATTTTTAAAGGAGCATTACATTGTGTATAAAAGCAGCTCTTCCTTGCACCTGGAAATTACTAAACCCTAGGAAAGAATGATGCTCAGACAGAATAATGTTGGCCTCTAGGGATAAAAACGCTCTAGATTTGTTTTTTAAAAATTTTCCCTTTGTATATTTCAACGTTTGTAACTCCCAGAGAGGTGTGTGCACATCTCTGCCTGAATGCAGGCTCATTATGTTCAGAACAAACACCAGAGCAATGTGTCCTGCAGGTGCGATGTTTTCTCCAGCAAAACCATTAGTCCACCAGGAGTTGCCCATTAAACGTGTGTCTTTTTACAACCAGCTGGATCACTTCCTATTACTCATAACAGGGTTATTTACAAATGAGATGCTGAAAGGGCCACGTTGTCTGTCTCCACCAAGGCGCCTTCTGTTCTATTAAGAATATATAAAGTAAGAAACAGAAAGGAAGCACTTCCTGCCCGTTAATGAGATGCTGGTTAAGGGCCCGAGGCAGAGCCCAAGGCCCTATAAACTAGCCAGTCATTAACTGCTAGGAAAATGCCTACAGAGAGGTCACCTCTGGCACTATAGGATAAAGCCAAGGAAGCTAGGGAAAATATCTACCTCTGCAGGAGCCAGAAAACTGAAGACAGACCAACATGGAACAATCCAGGAAGCATTTTCCTCTTTGTTTCCATCTGAAATCAGTTCACAACACTACAGCTTATTGATGGTAGGGCAGCCACGGCATCTTTTGCCTCCTGATTTTTTATGTTTTAAACCCTGTATTTCCTCATCCTCATTGCAATGGCACACTCTAACATGGAAGATCGGATTACAGACCTGAACTAAACATTAGGAATTTTAACAAAAGAACACACCACGAACGTTGGCCCTCTTCTGTGCATCGTTTTGGTTACAAATTACATATGGTGCTGTTTTGTTTTGACCGAGAATCAAAGTGAAACCAACCCCCCACAAAAGACCTAGGTTGGGCTAATCCTAAAGCACGCATAAATTTACTCCCTAGAAATATCCACAGCATGCCATTCCTACTTGATTAAAGATTAAAAAATCAATTTTGGTTTGAAACAGCCTTCTGCCTGGAGCTGCTGGTATGATATATTACTATTGGCTTTGGTTTCCAAAATGTCAGCAGATGGAGAAACTGAAAGAAAGTGGAAGTGTCTACAAGTGTTCAGAAAGAAGAAACTAGAAGTTTCTCCCATTGCTGTGTGTCCCAGCTTCCTTCACTGGCATCCTCTGACTCCCCCATCTTACCTGTGTGATGCAACCCTGTGCCTCTTAACAGTGCAGCCATGTACCAGGTAAGTTGTCATCGTGGAAACCTCATAGAGTGTGCATAAATGACCCAGATGGCTGAGCTCAGCCACTGGACAGGGCCTCCTGGTGTAATCAACATACTCCAAAACACAAAATATAAGGCTGCTGCCAGCTTAACATGGAATACCATTTTACTTTTTATTTTTTTACAAGTACAAGGAATACACTCTAAAATCACAATAAAAAGCATATTAAATGCATAAACCAGTAACCAGTGACAGTCGTTTATTATCGTCGCATTGTGTATGTGATTTATTATTGATGGGAAAGTCCTGAGAAGGCCCATGATTACACTTCTCCCATGCTCTTCCCACAGTTTTTTCCTTCACATGTTGCGTCTTCCTCGTTTCTCCTTGCTGGCCATACACAGGGCTGCAAAGTTCTTCACAAGTTTCCAGAAATAATCAGTTGACACCAAAAGGAATAGGAAGTTCTGTCACCAACTCCCTAAGGTTAAGGAGAACAAGGAGGGTCTCATATCACTTGCCCAACAGAACCCAATGTCTTAATTCCAACATGTCTCTTTGCCCAGATATCCCTGCTTTTGCTGTCAACAAGGGGCATATTTTTATAATCTTTCCTGATCCATCACTCAGTCTTCCATGGGTTCACAAATAATTAAGCATAGCCCCAAACTTGCATGAAATCTAGTGCTAGTCATGACTGCCCTTCAGCAGTAGTTACTGACGTGCTATTTAATTATCCATTTGGCTCAAGCTGCTCACTAAACCCCATTCCAGTCACATGCACACTCTTGATATGGTAAATGAAATTTTCTCCATCTTTGTCATATATGTATCTAAAACATGTGGACACCACCAAACTGGGCAATGATCTGACTCTTTTGTGAGTCATGTAAAGTATTGTAAAGTATTTAAATAAGAAAGAAGCAAAAGGAGGTGGAGGTGACTGTTGAAATGTCCCTTCCTAACTCAGTATTGAATACATCTATCTTCTTGCTATGAAAGGATTGCTGCTATTATAAACAGAAACTCAACAGAAGCACATTAGAGATGCTCTCAGTGGAAGCTCTTCCAAGTTGGGGAATTTCATTAAGGATCCTCACTGTGGTCTTGATGTTTTAGTGGGATAGAAGAGGAGGATGCCAGTTTACATTAAAAGTTTGAAAAACAGATAAAAGGAAGACACAGAAATAAACTTATGTTTTATTTAGAATTTGCCTTTGAGAAAGAGCTTTATAAAAAAAATTGGCATTTCTCTTCTTCTCCATCATCCCATCAAACTTCACTTCCTGCTATGGTTTGGGTTGTGGGTTGTCCCCCAGAGGTTCTGGAAGCTGGGTCTCCAGTGTGACAATGTTGTGGTGGAGGGACCTTTAAGAGGTGAAGCCTAGTGGAAGGTGATCATGTCATTGGAGACACCACTCTTAGATGGAATTAATGCTGTTCTTTAGGAGTGGATTCGTTCCTGTAAAATTGTTTTTTTATAAAAGGAGTAATCCAGGACCTCCCTGGTCTCTTGCATGGTCTTTGTCTTGGCATGTGATCACTTTCATAAACTCTGGCTATTGTGATGCCATCTGCTACCAGGCTCTCCCCAGAGCCCAGCAGATGCCAGCTCCATACTCTTGAACCAACAGAACTATGAGCTGAATCTATTTTCGTTATACCTAGCTTCAGGTATTTTATTATAGAAATACAAAATGGGCAAAGATACTTCCTTATCAGGTTCAGATGTCTTCATTTTGCTAGTCTTCATTGAAATTTTTTTTCCTAGCAAATGTTAAGAAAGCAAAGGTAGCTATTGCTTTAAGTGATCATTGACTGTGTACATGTGTTCTATGAGAGCAGGGAAGTGGTCTTAGATACAGATATTAAAACAGTTCTATGACACTTTACCGTCCCTGCCTCAATGTTAGAGAGTTAAGCTTTTGGGGGTGGGGGATTTTAAGTGCCTAGTTTATGACAGCAGGAAAAACAAATCAACCATAATTGGGAGGAATTTGATTTCCCCAAATTGTTTTGGGTTCCTTGGCATGCTGAATCATACTAAAGGAAATATAAACAGGGTAGTTCAAATTTTCTGAGTTAAGTGAACCATGGTATTTTTTCTTCTGCTCTCAAATGATCACATTGGAGGAGACTATAGTTCCCTCCCACCCTCCCACCTAAAGTTACATACTCAAAACATAAAGCATAACATTAGCAATTAAATGGTACTCTTTATTTACAAGATGTTTAAAAATCATTAAATTTTTAACATTGTTTTCAATTGGAAAATATTAGGACTTTCATTTGCTGTAAGGAAAAGTTTTATATGAAACTTGTAAAACAAAATGTCAAGTTAGTCACAGAGAGAATTACCCTTCCACTTTTTTCCTAAGTTTACCGTCATTTAACTCAGTTCCCATAGTAAGACTTTTCCTCATCCAACCATATGTATCTGATCTTTTTATAAACAAGCTGGGTTTGGAAACAGAAATGAATTTTGCAATGCATAATGGAAGGAAGTTTTCAATCTAAAAATCAAATATTTTGGATAATTTGCCATCAATTTATCAGTCACTATAACTGCTTCAGCAGTGTGACAATTAGTTCATCTCTTGTCATTACACATGTCAGTAAATGCTTTTCTTCAGATTGCCACTTGTTCTTGTCACACACTAAGGGACATACAGCTTTGTCTTATGTCACTCACAAGATGTCATTATGCAATGACTATAGAAAAAAGCTCTCATTCTTTTTTGAGGAAACTGAATGAGGAAGGATCCACAGTGTACTTTCCATGAAATTGCAACCAAATTTTGAATGTTTTCAGATATTTCCATAAAGTAATCAAACTTATCCTCATTTTTAAAAATTGAGTCTAAAATGTTTCTTAATCATGGATTGGTAGCTCAATCTTATAAGAATGTATGAAGATGAAGATGATTAAAATGTTTTCCTTGTGTATTTCAGATAAAATAAATCATAGTAATTTGTCATGACATATTCTCCGCATGGCTTTCTTTAAATTATGGACTAGCCAGGTGTGGTGGCACACGCCTGTAATCCCAGCACTTTGGGAGGCTGAGGCAGGATGATCATGAGTTCAAAGCCAGCCTCAGCAACAGTGAGGTGCTAAGCAACTCAGTGAGACTCTGTCTTTAAATATAATACAAAATAGGGCTGGAGATGTGTCTCATTGGCCGAGTACTCCTGAGTTCAATCCCTGGCACCCCCCAAAAATAAACAGATAGATAGATAGATAGATAGATAGATAGATAGATAGATAGATAGATAAATGGCTAGGCAGAAAATTAAGCTAGACTATATGGAGTTGGGTTACTTGATTTGGATTCCTATAAGACACATACATTATAAATAGTCACTTAAAATTATAGAAGTAAGGGCAACTCAGGACAAGAATAAGCTGTAGAGAATCTTATTACCAAATGTGCCCAGTACTTTAAGAAAAAAATTACAAATAATTTACAAATATACAAGGACATATACTGGCACACGGGTGTATATTTGTTCTGTGCTTAGGCCAAAGCTTTTGTTCTAGAAGTTTATTCACAAAAACCATCAAGGAATTTTCTTCATGTGGCCAGACAATGGGCCTTTTAAATTTCTTTCTTTATTCATTTCCTTAGTCTTCAAATCTTTCTATAGTGAATAGCCACTAAGTTTATAATCAGGAAAAGCGTCTCAAATAAATATATATCAGCAATGCAACATTTAGAAGAAAAATGTCTTTACGTTATATTAAAAGAAATATTAAGTTTAAAATCTATGAGGACAGTAGCAAACACCCTGAAGATTCTGAAAATTATTTAGAGATTAGGTGAGGAAGTGACTCTCATCTTCTCCTGAAAGTGAGACATACTTGAGATATATACTTGTTAAGCACAAAAACAAAAAAGTAGAGATTTTTAAACCTAAAGGATTAACAGTAATATTTGTATCATCTCTCCTCCTTGATTGTATTGCCACTAACAGCAGTTTGCTTGGACTCAGTAAAGTGGATTCATAATTCAATCATTTAATTTTAATAAAATCAAAGGAAGCTGACCCTTGTAAACTGGACAGGTGCCTTAAAAAGACTCTTGCAAAGGTACTACATACAGCAGCACATACTGATCATCCAGTCACCTGCAAATGTCTAAATGCCAGAACTGCCATCTCCCACTCCTTATACAAGGTGCCCACTCACCACATCACCTCTTAGAAGCAGGAACCATCTCCTAATCTAAAGTCATCAAGAAGACTATTTGAAGCATGTGTGAGTATATATACATATCTGATCATAAATTAATCTCACTCTAAATACCTTCTGTGCCTTCAGCTAGTGATGCTGGGATAAAGCCATCACATTAGCAAGATGTAACAAATGAACAAGCAGGATACACAGGCAGAGCATGACTATCATAAGGGATGTTTAAACCAACCTACTCACTGCAGTATTTCAACACATGCCTCTATTGAACTTTATAGCAAGTATTTAGAAGTCTCTTCTAAGGTTCTTTCATTTCGTTGTGAAATTGAGTACCATATACCAATGAGAAAAGTCTCTGTCCTGAATAGTAAAATGGACTGAAATATTGTACTGAAAACCACAGAGAAACTATCTAAAACTATTTCTTTTCTGACAAACACTGCTGACAGACAGAAAATATTGCCAGAGACTGAAGAAAATAAGCCACAAATCACAACATTGTGGGAGATTTATTCTTTTGGATGAAACTATGGATTATGCTATGTCTCAGCTTATGGCATTTGCTATTTGCTATTTCAAGAATAGAATCTACAAAGTACTACTATTTTTTGTAGCCCCTAAAGATAGTTGCTCTGTTTAAATGTAACCATTGATAGAATAGACACCTGTGACTAGAAAAGAAGGAAATGTGCTTTCAGAGCTCCAAGAGCCCCATTTGTGAAATTCTTTCACTGCATCATGCACAGATAAGCTATTGTAGCAGAGTTGAAGCCAGAAGCAAATAAAGTGAATGAAGTGCTTTGAGTTGTCAGTCAGGGCTTCTGCTTCACAAGTCCAAGCACACACAGTACATCAAGAATGGTGCATTGTAGGCAGGAGCAGAACCTTCCTTTGGGTGGTGGCTGCAGCTTCATATGAAGCCAGGCACGGTGGCACACGCCTGTAATCCCAGCACTTTGAGAGGCTGAGACAGGAGGATCATGAGTTCAAAGCCAGCCTCAGCAACAGCAAGGCACTAAGCAATTCAGTGAGACCCTGTCTCTACATAAAACACAAAATAGGGCTTGGGATGTGGCTCAGTGGTCAAGTACCCCTGAGTTTAATCCCTGGTACAAAAAAAAAAAAAAAGACCAATGTAAACCTTTTTGTTAAACATGAAGAAATAATTACAATATCAAATGGCATATGGAGAGAATATAGAAACCTTCTGAGGGACAGAGAGTTTCCTTGCCTATTTTACAATAAAGTACTTGAATGAGTTCTCAAAAGATGAGTTGTGTGTTTTTCCATTACAAAGATGTCTCAGTTGTACAAACATTTAATCTGATGAGAATCCATTAACTGTAATATGTTCCCAAGGTAATGTTTTTTAAAATTAGCATACCTAATCTGTACTTATAAGAATTTACTATGCTTATTGAACAATAAGTCACAAAGTAGCTCCTTTTGTATTTTAAAGAAATTCATGCTGTAAAAGGAGTATTTAAAAAAATTGATGTTTAAAAATATTTCTATCTAAACCACATGCAGTGGTACATGCCTGTAGTCCCAGTGATTTGGGAGGCTGAGGCCAATTTGAGGCCAGCCTGAAAAATGTAATGAGACCCTGTATCAAAACAGAATTTAAAAAACAGTGGGGAGGAGGTGTAGTTCAGTGGTAGAGCATCCCTGGGTAAATTCCCAGTACCATGCACACACACACACACACACACACACACACACACACACACTTTCCATCTTTATAGGATTTTTGTCATTGAAAAATGATAAAAATGATTTATTTAGAAAAATATATTTGCACACTTCAGAAACCTGGAAATGGGCTTCTCTAACCTGTTTTAAGAGCTTCAAAGGAGTCTTAGTAGAGAATGAACCTATATGTTTAAAATATTAAAATATCATAGATACCGCATTTAATGTGAGGAAAATGGACATTTTTCACCCTATGTTTAGCAAATGTTTTGTAAAAGTGGGAAGGAGTTTCAAACACATGCTTTATTATTTGACAGGCAAAACTGTTTATATCAATGTATATATGTGAGCCGGGCGCGGTGGCTCAAACCTGTAATCGCAGCACTTAGGGAGGCTGAGACAGGAGAATCGCGAGTTCAAAGCCAGCCTCAGCAACGGCGAGGCACTAAACAACTCAGTGAGACCCTGTCTCTACATAAAACACAAAATAGGGCTGGGATGTGGCTCAGTGGTCGAGTGCCCCTGAGTTCAATCCCCAGTACCAAAAAAAAAATGTATATATATGAAATATACTTTTCAAACTTAAAATTCAGTAGAGAATAAATAGCATCTAGAAGCAGGCCTTAAGTTGCTACATTGTGAAGTGCTAGACAGATTGCTTTTTGTTTAAAGGAAAGCATATTCCAATATATTGTTCTAGTTTTAACAAATCTTTGATAGTATAAAAATATATTAAATTTTAGACTAATATTAATTTCAGTGATTTCATTTGAAGTTACTATTTCCTGTATGTTTATACTATTTAATTAGTTCAATATTCTATATAAAAAAAGTAAATAATGTATGAATATATATATACATAATGTATGCATATATGCACATATGTATATTTATATGTCTATTTACTCACTGAGGACTTGTTATAAAAGTTTAGCTGATAGAATATGAGATTTTTTAAAACTGTGATATACCGATGTATAGAATAAACACTTTAAAGTCTCTGAATGCAGCAAGAAAACATTTAAAAGTTCCATTTCACATTATAAAGAAGCACACCTAGAACAATGTTATATGGATTGGACCACAAGGTAAGGAGATATTTTCCCACAAAATATTCTTCCTCCTAATTGTACTGTGCCTGTTTGAAGCCAATTGTTTCTGCTGCTGTAAGGACTCCCGGGACCTCACTGTGGCCCACAGTTCATCAGAGTACTGGGAAGCATTGCACGTTTATGAAATAGACGTTCTTCCAGGAGGAGACAGTGATCTCCAGAGAGAACAAGACCTTTATTTTCTCAAGCCTTGAGGTAGTTCATGCTTCTGTCTAAATACCAACACTCTGTAAAATCCATAGCCATTTATCTCAGATTCATGATTTCTCCACAGGTGCCATATAGTTGTACTACAGGAAAAAATAAAAGGGAAGTGAATTCCTTCGTTGTTCCTAAACAGGTAATGAAATTAGTATTTTTCTCTTTGTGTTGGTTATTCATCTGGGACTACCTGGTAACTACTCTTTTCCTTTGTGTGAGCATCATAGCAGGTGCACAAAGTGATTATTTAACTTGGGAATGGGAGGATAATTGGTTTTTGGTTTAGTTTACTGGCAGCCATATATACATCTTAAAGTCATAGTTAATCATCAATAAACTCAATCACATCATTTTCCCATGATTAAAACTCATTCTACATACATACTTAGAGGACAAGATAATATTAATTCTCTCTGTAAGGATAGATGGTTTCTGAAAATTAATAAAATAGTTTTTCTGAGTAAATACAGTACATGCTCATTGCACAAAATTTAAATATGGAAGAGTAAAGGAAAAATATGAAAAAGGCAAATTCCTACATAATATGGGGAAAAGTTTAAATCAATAGCCACTTTGGAGAGTTTGGCATTTTGTTGTAAAATTAGAAATACATACTCCAGGAGCCTAACAATTCTACCTCTAAATATATGACAAAAGTTATACACTGAAGACAATTAAAGAGGAAGAAACATAAGATACTTGCATCAACCTCCTTTGAGGAAGTGTGTGAACAGGGGTAGAAAAGGTGACCTATATGTGAAACTAAAGCACTGTTTTTCATGAGTGCTAGTACAGACAATATATGGGATTATTTGGATGTCAGAAAAGTTGGCCCAATAATTATTTTGCAAATGACATAAATCAGCGTTATATATCTTTATGGATATATGATGTATATGATGTATATAGGCTGGGAAATTAACCTAATATATTGACAAATGCCAAATCCTGAAACCAAGCTAAAAAATCCTAGAAGACATGGAGATACATGGCTCTTCGAGTTATAAGGGACTAGAGAAGTTTTACTTCAACTTCCAACTCAACATCCCGTCATAATAAATGGTTTGAGTATGTTGTGCTTTAAAACACACAGCCGCATTCTTCCATCCTCACCTTCATTTCTAGCTGTTTCTTTGTATAGGAAGTGGACCTCTGCCCCTTGCAACTACTAAAAAGCTGCAAACAGCTGAAAGTGTTGGTAAATCAGGGCTCTTTTTGGTGTGTTGTGTGTGCACTCTCTCCCTTCTTATAAGCATCCCTATGCATTCTGTTTCTATGGGCAATTGGATTCAGAAAAAAAATCACAAAAGTCAGCTATGGTAGAAAAGATTGTCAAAGAAATCTGGGAACCTATGGTCTCTGGCAGTAACATCATCCAAACCCAAATCTTCTTCCCAGCAAACCAGATCCTACATGATTTATGAATATTAATCATTCTGAATATGAACCCAACTGGCTAATCCACATGATGGTCTTTTACACTTCTCCTAGACCTTACTTTAGAAATCAGTGATCTCCTCGGGTATACTAATTCCTCTTTGATAGAACAGGTGTGTTACTTCCCACACTTTCCACATCTTCTCTTTCAGGATGCAGAATACTTTATACTGGAAATGTGCAGAGCCCTTAAAATATCTGCAGTAAAGACTTCATATTTTCCGGACTCTTCTTCATTGCATGGTTGAAAGGCATTATGGCATGGCAGGGCAAACAAGGGCTGTGGAGACAGATCTAGTTCTCAGATCTAATGCTGTTATTTATCAATTATACAAATTTGTGAAGCTTCTTATTTTTCCTCATTTGCTGAATCTAGACAATAAAATCTTTTTCATGAGGGGATTGTACAAATACATATAATTATGAATATTTAATATATAATAAATATATTAAATCTATCTATATAATTCATTGCTTATATAAATATATTACACATTACATACATTTTAATGTATATGATATAAATATATGTTATATATAAATACTATAGATTTATTATATATTCATGTTATATAGTATGTTATATATTGTATATACATATTATATAAGTATCTATAATATATACAATGTATTATATATAACATGTATATTTAAGTATTAATATAAGATTAATTATATAATATAATATAAATATATAACCATAAATATATATTACATATGTAAATCTATATATAATAGATATATGTATTTAAATACATGTTTCATACTTCTGAAAACTCCTAAGAATATTTTGCTCTAAGCTAAGGATAATCATGGTGCAACTTCCTGAACAGAAATTTTAATCTAAAATTGGGGAATGAGGGAAGTTAAAGTAGTTTTGCTCATAAATAATGTAAAACATTGATTAGGTATTAATACAAGTACATATCATAGAGTTCAAATTTGCATGAATATCTAAGCTAAAACAGAAATCTTCAAAGAAATTTGACTCTATGAGCTGCCACAGATCTTGTGTTGCTCTCACACTAGATGTATCGGAGAAAACAATGTAACAGCAATGTCCACATGCCTTGTGCATTATCAAACACTTAACAGGCACTCAATGGCAGTAAAGATGACATCCCCACATCTAGGCAAAACCCCTTTTCAGTGGCTATTTCCCATGAACACACAGCCTTGCACACTACACCAATGAGGATACATGCACAAGGATGAGTGAAATAGTGACACTGTAAGGAAAACCAATGTATAACATATATGACAGAATCGATGAGCCCTTGAACTTAGCAGACTAAGAAAGAAAGGTCATTTTTGAGGATTCGAAATGTTGAGGAGAGTTGATAGCCTGCAGCAAAGCCAAAGGCTATTTATCCCCTGCAGTCATTAACTTTCTGAAATAGCTACTCAGGACCTCTTTGCCAAAATGATGTACAAACATGTTGGTATATCAGAAAGACAGAAAGCTTGCTAATAAACTCATAACTGCCCCACTCAGTGCTTAAGGAAAAAGAGAAATATACAGCTTTCTCTTTTCATCAATCATCACAGATACAGCAAATAACCCTTGATTAGTCTTGTAGTTTTAGAAGTAGCTATAAAAATCATATGCTTTCAGACCAAGGATCAGAATCCATCAGAAGGTAATAAAAGAATTTAGCTGGATTAACTTATTTTTATTTAAGAAGAAAGTCTTTTCATGAAATAGAATGTTCAGGGAAATATCAGCTTTGCATTTTGTAAGTTTATATTTGTTTCAGTGCCCCATCAACATCAACTGGTTGCATATGGATGTGGCTCTACAATGAATTTTGTATCATGGATTGAAGTTTAAAAAGAAAAACAAAGCTAAGCGCCTGATAGAAAGTACTCATTGATTATACAGATAATGAAACTGAAACAGAGTCCAAGGTTGTTGCATAAGCAGATTATGAAATGTTTTTAATGTTAGGCCTCAAGGTTGCACTTAGGTCTCCTTATTGATTTTGATTTTTTATTATTTGTATCAAACTTCTACATTTGCCAGTGACCCATATTTATTTTCTGTAAGAAATCTCCTAATGGTATTTAATAAAACACCAAAAATGTTTATGTAAAAACATTTAAATTTATAAAAATATGCTTAGTTTATCCTCAAAGCCTTTTCCCTAAAAAAATCATGATAAGCAGCCTCAGAAATGTCCCCAATAATTCCTACCTGTTGGTATTTATACCCTTGTATAATCCCTTCCCTCAAGGGCAGGGCTAAACCAAGTGTCTCTTTTCTAATGAATAGAATATGTCAGATATGAGGAGATGTTTCTTCTGAGATTAATCACAGAAAGATTACCATTTCTATCTTGCTTGCTCTTTCTTTCGCTTGCTTGCTCTGATGAGATAGTTGTCATATTGTGAACTGTTCTATGGAGAAGTCTATATGATAAGGAATGAAAAAACTTGCGGTAATAAACAGTCAAAAACAGAGGTCTTCAGTCTAACAATCTTGAGAAACAGAACCTACTAACAACCACATGAGTGAGTGTGGCAGTATCTTGCTCCACTGAGGCCTGAGTGCAGACCTAAACTCCTACTCACAACTTTATTAATCTTGAGAGAGACCTGTGATGGAGAATAAACCCAAGCTAGATATGAATTCTTGACCCACAGACACGTTAGATGAATTGTTGCACTTTCAACCTGCTAAGTTTGGGGGTGATCTGTCATGCAACATAGATGATGCATCGATTGTTACTTATTGGTACACAAAAAATACTAGGAAAAGATTGTGATGATTTAAGTAATAAAAAGAATGGTTAAAATAGCTTTTAATGAAATAACTTCAAGAGGCTTGCAAAAAGAAACACGGAAAAAAGTGAGATCAAACTGTATGGAGACTGAAATGTGAATACAATGGGTTAATTCTCATCAAACTTATAATAATTATAAAAGGCCATAAAGATGTCTATAATTTTTAGAAGATCATGTGTGGATCAAGATTTGAAGAAATTGGAAAACTTTATACATTGCTGATGAGAATGTAAAATGATATAACCACTCTGGAAAACTGTTTGGGAGGTTTCTCAAACGTTAGACAATTTTTCATTTGATTCCAGCAATTCCACACTTAGTTATATACCCAAGGGAGTTAGAACACATGTCCACACAAATACTTATACAAGAATGTTCATAGCACCATTATCCATAGTAGTCAAAATGTAAAAAGAGCTCAAGTGTCCAATAACAGAAGAACCAATAAAATGTGGTAGAGCCATACAATGGACAGAGCCTAAGAAGGAGCGATATACTGATATATGCTGTGACATGGAAGAATCTTGAAAACTACACTACATAAAAGAAACCAACACAAAGCCACAGATTGTATGATTCACTGTATAAGAAATGTGCAAAATAGCAAAACCATATAGACAAAAAGTAGATTACTGGTTGCCAGCCAGGGTGGAGGAAGTGGTGAATGTGATGTGACTGCTTAATGGGTTTATTTTTGGGTGATGAAAATATTCTGGAATCAGTGATGATGGTTGCACAACACTATAAATATAGTTTAAGATGGCTAGAATTATGAATTTTATATTATGGAAATTCCAGTTTTTTTTTTAAAATGCAATTGAGAGAAGATGGAATGACATAAAAGATAAGAAAATGAAACAAAACTGAAGGAAAGGACTTTTTCTCTATATTTGTTACTTGCTCCTAAGGAATTGCCCTGTTGGCTTGGAGTGGTCACCGGACTAGCAAGGACAAGCAGTCCACACAGCTCACCCTGTGGGGACAGACCCATCAGGCTCATCTCCTCACTGCAGAGAGCCCAACAGTAGCTCCCTTCAGACCCTGATACATCATCACTAAGAGCAAAACCACTTCTGCTTTAACCCATCTGAACTTTTTTTCAACTTTAGATTATATTAAAGCCAAATCCTTTTTCAAAAAAAAAATGTTTCTTTGCATGTAAAACTTTGTAGGGGTCAAAGATCATATTCTTTTAAAATAATTCCCTAATGAGATTTTTTACATAGCCTGCTAGATAGAAATTCCTTTTAAGTGCTTAAAGAAAAATTAAAAGCCAGTCATTAGGGTCATGAAAGAATAAAAGAACATTCCTTTGAATAGGATCATTTAATCAGGAACCTAGAAAGAAGAAAATTTGACATGTAAAGGATGGGTCATTTTGAGATTTTTCAGGAAGGAATAACCTGAAGCTCAAAAGGAATTTATAACATGCACAAATTTTAATATTTAAGCATGTAGATTATAAAATTTTCCATGTGTAATTATGGATACCTTCTTCTTTCAAAAGAAGCCCTTACATCTCTAAACTCTGAGTCTCAGGCTATTTCTATTGTCATAATCATAGTGTCAATTCTTCTCTTGGGTCCATTCCTCAAGCAAACCCTCAGCATTTCCTTCCTATTCATATTGAGTAATTCCTGAGTAAACGTGTACCTCAAGTCTACCAGGATCATCTTGCTTTCCTCTTGCTCTGAAGTCCAGTGTTTTCTCTAAAATGCTAACATGGTATGTCATTTCAAACAGTCTCCTTCACAGCAGGAAGTTAACCTGATGGGTCATTAAAATAACTTAGTAGGTCAATCAAGATTTTTTTTTCTTCCAGAAAAAGACTAGAAGAAGGATAAAGGTACAGGAAGGAAAAAAGAAAGGAAGAGGACAAATGAAAGCCAAGACTTCACCAATAGGGAAGTTCCCCTCCCAACCCCAAGAAAGTTTTAATTATAGCTGTACATTCATTTAATTACAGCTCATTTGGAATTTCTTAGTTTTCATCAGAGTCAGAAAAGTTTGAAAGCCACTACTGGATAAGGTAAAAATAAAGTTTAGGCCTGACTTACAAAATTCATTTCCACTGGTAGTTGCCTGACTTGCCAGCCTTTTGCCCTTCTAGCCAGGAATCTCCAGTCCTGTGGTATATTAGTCAGCTTTTTCACTGCTGTGACTAAAAGGACCCAATCAGAACAATTATAGAGGAAAAGTTTATTTGGGGGCTTATGGTTTCAGAGGTTTTAGTCTAGAGAAGGCTGGCTTCATTCCTTACGGTAGGAGAATGTAGCAGAGGAGAACAGTTCACATGATGATCAGTGAGCAGAAACAGACTCCACTCCCCAGATACAAATATATACCCTGAAGCCACGCCCCCAATGCCCCACCACCTCCAGCCATACCCCTCTTGCCTCCAGCTACCACTCAGTTAATTCCTTCAGGGATTAATTCGCTGATTAAGTTAAGGCTATGACTCAATCTTTTCTCCTCTAAACCCTCTTTTTTTTAAAATATATTTTTAGTTGTTGATCTTTATTTTATTCATTTATTTGTTATATGTGGTGCTGAGGATCGAACCCAGTGCCTCACGCATGCTAGGCAAGCGCTCTACCACTGAGCTACAGCCCCAGCCCCTCCTCTAAACCTTCTTGCATTGTCTCACATGTGAGCTTTTGGGGGACACCTCACATCCACACCATAACATGTGGGTTTGATCTTCCAAGAACTTCTTTCCTTATCTTTTTTGGCACAAGTCTGCTTGCTCATCCTTTGTGGGGGGCTAGCTCTATGCTATGCCCTAATGACTAGCCATTGTGTATAAATGGGAAAGGCACAAAGGAAGGAAGAAATATGTGATTGGTTTACAATTACTGTTGGTTCCGCGAAGGTGCAGCTTGTGGCCAGAATTCAGGGGGCTTACGTGCCTTGTCCCATGGACAGCTGTTGCCTACGTGCATTGTCTCTGATTGGCCGAACGGCCCTATAAGTTGAATGCCTGTTCCGCAAATAAACGGGTGCCTGCTCTGACTGTACCCCCAGCAGTGTCTGATTGTCCTGCATCGGCAGAGAGCCGGGCTGGGAATGGATGGCTAGTGGGCTCCAACTCTTCCCAACTTCCACTGCGAGGTGAATGTGAGGGTGCTCCTTCGACCCGCTGGCTCAGTCGGACTGTAACCCCCGTAATCCTTCAAGAGGCAATTCAAGTGTCTTGACCATCAAGAGCTGCTCATCTTCCAGACAGGAAACAACTCTTCCTGCTTCGAGTTGCCACTTAACTCATTATAATATCCTTCATTGCACTGTAATTATGCACTGCTATTGCTTGCTTTTCTAAGGCTTCTAAAAGGCAGAATTCTGAACAAGTCCATAATCTTATTTGTAGTAAGTGTTCAATAAATTAAATATATAAAAAGTAGAGATTAAATATGCTTCATATGTTTACATACCATTATACTGACTCCTGATTGAATTATTCCTTCAGAATCTTTAGCATTTAAGCCATGAGCATTAGCAAGTGCTTGGGAACATTATTTTTCATTACTAATTATACAAATTTCCATGGCTTCCCACCCTGTGGCTCACTGCACAGAGTTTAACATTAATACAGGAAACATGGCCAAGAGTCCAAGTTCAAAGCCCAGCTCTCTGACATCCTAGCTGTGACTTCAGGCAAATTACACAGCAGCCCTTTGCTTCAGGAGCTTCATCTGATAAGAATAGTAAGGTTTAAATTATTTATACCTATAAAGAACATAGAACTTTCCTAGTGCACAGTAAGTAGCTGATAAATATTAGCTATAGTTATTACCCAAGTAAGAAGCAGAAAATCGATACCTGTAAGCCAGAGCTTTGCCCTAATGACAGTCAATTCATTTAAAAAGTACTATTTAGTCTATCTGAGAACGCTATTTGTTCTCTCTGCCCTCGGCTCTTTAACATACATGGTACCACTTCCTGCCAGTAGTCACATGGCCTTGTATCTCAGAATAAGCTACTCTGGATGTTAACTACCCACCTCTTGGAGTTGCCATCCAGGATTTGTATCAGGGTACATTTCAAGGCAAACCAAGTACAATATAGCCTCGAAAAATCTAGCTGGTTCATTGGTCAAATGATAATGTAAGAAATCAACTCGAAGTTTTTATGTTGTTTTGTTATTTTGGTTAAGATTTTATCCTTTTGTATGAGGACCGACAGGTATGCAGATTGCCATGTTCACAATAGATTTATTAATTTGCAAATGCTAATCATATTCTATTCCTTATTAACCTGGGTGATGGTTTACAGAAGTGTGTCACTGAGTTCATTGCACTGAGCCCTCATGAAGTGTAAATGCTACACTTAAATAAAAGTTCATCTTACTAAAAAAATTTACCCCAGTAATTAATGCACTATTAATGTGTGTCTTATATGTGTGAGTATTCTGCATATGCCACAGTATTTCCAGTGAGAGTTTACCTCAGTCTTCATCCCCTACATACTTCACCTTTATTAGCCAACCACAATGCCATCCATTCAATTCCCCAAACTAGAAACCAGAGAGTGAAAATTGATTCCCCATCTCCTTTATCATCATGAATACCCAATCATTCATCAAGTCTCTTTAATAATTCTATTTCTAAAATATCTGTCAATGCCAGAAAATGCTTTTTTTCCCAATGTCAGTGCCCTAATCCTGGCTCTCACCATTTTTCATTTGGATTACTGCAAATGCCTGTTAACTTGAATCCAGGCTCAAGACTATCTCCAACCCATCCTCCATATTGCTATCAGTGTGTTCTTCCTGGGAACCACATCTAATCATACAGATTACATATTTGAATGTAGTTAATGTTTTCCCATTACCTGCAGAATAAAGTACAAACTCCTCAGAAGAATATATTAAGGTCTTCCCCAAATGAGTCCATCCTACATTTCCAAGGTCATCGCCACCCACTCATTATCTACCACAGGTTCCTGTTACATGCACATTTCTCACCATTCCCAAAACAATGAATAAGTTACACTTTTGCTCATTCTGTTTCTCTACTTGGTAAAGTCTTGCTCATCCTTCAGGGTTCAGTTCAAATATTTTTTCCTCTGAGACTTTCCCTTACTTGCCCTATATTTCCCCAGATAAAATGATTAACCCTAAAACTTCCTTTACATTGTTAGTATAGTATTACCCTGCAATATTGTAATTAGTTGTTTACATATTCATTTATGAAAAAGATTTTGTACATCAATTATGCAACAGGTTCTCCACTGATTCTTTAGGATTCAGCTAAAAGTAAGATGGATGCAAAAAATGCTCTATTTTCTAGACTAAGCAACATGAAGTTAGAGAATGTATCTTATTCATCTTTGCATCCTTAGGTGAGATTAGAGCCTAATATCTAATTAAAAAATTCCAATCAAATGTATGCTTTCTCAGGAATAGAGACTTGTACCATTGATACATAGAATATAATTTGGCATATAGTATTTTTTATTATGCAAGCATTAATACATATTTAGTAACTCAACCAATTAATCAACTTTATTTCCATGCCAACATTAGTACTCTAATCCAGATTTTGGATTATTTTCCGAATAATATCAAACACTGCTTTGCTAAATGAGTCCTGTCTTCAGTAACTCTCTGCTAATGAGTTGTATTGGGATCCTAAGAAAATTAAAGAGATGAAATATTTCTGAATGACATACATCTTCCAGAATTGAAAAGTCTATTGCTGAGTTACTTAATGTGACTGTAGCAAGTAGTCCTTGAGGACCAGGTTTTTCAATGGGAGCCCCTACTTTTTTCCTTCCCAGGAGCATGAAGTATGTATGCCCTCTCTCAAGACTACACTTACCTGGCTTTTTGACCAATCTATATTAGTCTAAAGCAATCTATCAGCAGCTCTCCTAAGTACATGAGGTCCAACTTGACTTAGCTGAAACCTGATTTCCTGTTTGAGCACTATGTCACTGTTTCTGCTTTTCTGGGCTATCATACTCTCCTGAAAATCCACTTATTAATTGTGATTGAAAACTTGATTTGTCCATCAGGCCAAAAATCCAATTCTTTTGTTACAGAATTTTACAGCTTAGAGACCAACTCTTTCACTGAAGCAATTTTTCTTTTCATCATCCTATCCTCCTTGTTCTTAATTTCTATCCTATCTGTATCAGTTTATATTTCACAAATCTAATCATACCTGTGATTATAGTAAGACAAGTAACATAGTTCACTAGTCTAGCATGGCTTAACCAGAGCCACTACCACACTTTTTCTTTCAAATGAAACTGTGACATTGTTTAAAAATTAGATACCTGTATGCTTTGTAGGATACTTCACAAAGTTAAGTGAATGTTAATTATTCTGAAACAATTAGAGTAATTTCATTCCTACTAGCGGCAAGCTTTCATGGACACATCCCTAGCTAATGAGATATAAGAGACAATCTATTGTAAGGCTTCAAGGAAAATATTACTTCAAGGACAAAAAACAAGGACCTGTGTCTCTCTACGTGTTGTTAATGTTATTATGCTGAGGATTGTAATAGTCATCTTGTCTCTGTGAAAACAAAACAGAATTTTTGAGGTACTAAGGTAGAACTACTGAATTAGACATATGTTTAATTCTGTACACCTACAGCCGCCTTATATTTTTCTTATTTCCTATGTTAGTTTTAGTTGGTGGTTCATTCTGCATTTATAGCCAAAAACTTCCTACCTGCATATTTAAGGCCTGAGAGTGAACCAATATGAATTCAAATGTCCACAAACACATATTAGGTAAATATAAGAACACATAATTAACAAGAGGGAGAATGTGTGCTCCCAGGATAGAGAGATGAGGATGGATAAATAGCAAAATGCAAACCACCATGAGGACTTCTGCTCTGGATAAGATGGAGTTGACTCACTCCTGGCAACTATAAACCCTACAAATGATGCAAAATATAGCCCTAGGAAAGGTTTGCAAGATGATGAAGAGAAAGAAACAGTTCTGGCAAGGGAGGAAAAATATAGCTGTCAGGCATGTAAATTCTCCCCTTCCCAAAGAAGATATTCACCCAGACCCATCATTTGTGATCCTCTACATAGACAGAAGGCAGTTCAGGTGGGCACATTCTTCTCCCACACTCAAGGAGGACCTCCCAGGAAAATACCAGGCAAGTTCATACCACCCATAAGGATCCATTTGGAGACCTTCTAACAAAACAGCCTGGACAATGACTTGGACCAATCTCCTGTGAATGGTTATGAGCCAACAAAGCCAATCCCAAAATGTATGTACTGCCTGAACCATTTATAACATTTTGAATCAACATAGTTTTAAAACCAGTTAAATAGATTAGTGATTGCCAGAAATTGGGAGGATGGAGTGTAGAAGGAGGTGAGTATAGTTGTATGCAGGTGTTCTTGTGATGTAACTGCCTCGTATTTTGAGGGTGATGATGGTACATGGACCTGGATATGTGATTAAGTTGTACAGGGTGATTCATACACACATGCACATGCACAAATAGGAAAAGCTAAACTAGAGGAATCTGAATGAGATCAGGGATTGTCATCAAGTATCCTGGTTGTCATACTATCCTATAATTTTGTAAATGTTTTAATTGGCAAGAACCTGATACAGGATACACCAAATCCTAGGCATTTCCATCAAGTAATTTACTCTTTGGAGGGGGGAAAAAGCCAGGGGGATAAAGAGATAATGAAGAAAGTTTACAGTGAACATTATAGCTGTGAATAAAACTGTGAAGTACTGTGCTAATTAGGAAAAAGAGCTGCCAAAAAGTCCTTACAAAGATGATACCGCCGATCCTGAGCCAGCTACATGAAACTTGATCAATGTCTACTAATGTTGTAAAACATCCGTCATCTTTCATTTTCAGGAATATAAGCCATACTTCATGTAAATCAAAATTAATACTGTAAATGATCAATGCATGGCATTCCAGAATACGACTTAAGTGTGTTATTTTTCTAAATAGCTTTCACCTAGGGACACTTCCTGCTTTGCTTGTGCTCATCAGCTGAATGAACAGCAGAACGCTCCCTGAAAAGCTCAGCGAGAGCCACCTCTAGTATAAACTAATTTCCCTTTCATTCCTGGAAGGTTTGGGGGAAGAGAGCTCCTCCACTTCAGGACATCAATTAAACAAATAGGATATGGTCCATCCTGAAGTTCGTATATTGAAGATGAAGAAAGTTATTCCAATCCCTGACATTGAGACAATGACTTTATAAATAACAATTTTCATTATGAAAATAACATAGTCAAGCCTAATTTGTTAGCCAAAATATTTTATTTTCTTTTTCAGATCCTTATCTGACCCATTTATTTCCTAAAGAATCCCTTGGTTTATGGAATTTGAAATAAAAATAAATAAGCCATCTACCTGCATAAACAATACATTTTGGTCACCATTGTCTATGTAATCAGCTTAAGATTGTGCTTTTGATCTCCACACAGCACAGGAGCTTAATGATGGTTTTCAAATGAGGGAAGAATCACACTGCAACTAATGATAATCATTTCATTCTGGACTGCAGTTTGAACTACACAGTCATGTTTTTGATTGACAGGAAAATACAAAGGAAGGTACTGTTTAATTCTGCTTAAGGTTATAATTCAATAAGTCACAATGCCTCCTGAGGCCCCTAAATCTAAGTCCCCGTGGTTATTCAATTTATGACGTTTTGTCAATCTTTTTCTCAATTTATTTCTCAACCACCATTGACATCAGATCTAAAAATTGGATTTATGAAAAAAAACCCAAAGGGCATGTTGATACCTGTTTTAAGGCTGTCGATGAAAGCTACTTTTATGAATAAACTATACCCATGGCAGAAATTCATTTAGAAAGGTTAATACAGAGCCAAAAAACATCCTAAAATGATGTGATCTATTTATGAATTTTACTAAAAGATCCATAAAACCAAACCACTCTAACCAGTAATTTTCTGTCATTGTATTGTTTATTATCGCTTTCTGGTTCACTAGTGCTGCAATATGCCACAATTACTTAAGCTATATCTTTAATTAAGCATTAATAAAATATGAGTGGGATAATTATTCCAGCAATTTTATTGTATAATTAGTGAATAAGTTAACATGAGATTGTATTACGAGACTTCGTATAAAATTTAGTATGTGCATATAAGAAAGTTTAATGGCTCAAATCATCCTCAAAACAAAAACAAGAAGGCTGTTTCTGTGTCAGTGTTCCCTTATATCTCAAAAGAATTCCAAAGAAGGAAATTTTTCAAGTATTTGAATAATCAGCTTTGAAATTTTACCAGTAAAAATTTCATTTTCAGAGGGTGCCAGGGTCTCTCCTGCGCAACCGCCTTTACTAGAAGATCCATCTTATGTGGCAAGTAGCTTCGCAGACAATCTTCTTAGAGAGAAGGAATCACATTCATAGCAATGGGCCATTTCAGCTGCTTTCCCAGATGCCCTACCTTTCAGCTATGAGGCTCCCTCCCTCTCTCACAATTATCCCATCTATTCTGGCTCTCTCCTACTTCCCTCAGCTTCTATGCAATAGGAAACATTAATGCTTTAATGATGTAATGAAATAAAATATGCATTGTGTTTTAGCCTAAGGAATTTGAATCATGTTAGAGCATTTCTTTTAAAAGCAATCATCATGAAATATGACAATGCTGGCAAAAGGAAAAAATACATAAAGTGACACATTGGAGGGGTGGGGAATGGGGACACTGACTTTTCTTTTTTTTTTTTTTTTTTTTTTTTTAGAGGAGGAAAGGTTTATTTTGGCTCATGGTGTCAGAAGTTCAGTTCACAGATTACTGACTCCACTGCTGTGGGCCCAAAGTAAGGCAGCATATCATGGGAGAAGGGCATGGTGGAAGGAAGTTGCTCAGTTCATAGTGGGGTCAGGAAGCAAAGAGAGGGAAAAGTTGAAGGGGCCATAGGGAAGACACATACTTC